>APFE030221375.1:0-18538 GCA_000404065.3 Pinus taeda
TATAGCATCCATATAATCATCATCTTCAAATGCCATTAACAATTTATATTCATTACCTCATTCATCTTCATCACTGTTTGATAGACCATCACTATCTTCATAAGTGTAGTAGCTTTTCTTACTTGCACTCTGTTTCTTGTTCCATCTAGCAGGTTCCTTTCCTTTATCCTTATAAGGACATTTTGCAGCATAATGACCTACTCTTCCACAAGCAAAGCATTTAAAAGGCAACTTACCTCTGAACCTTCAAGAACCCCTTTGAAGATTTCTGACAAAGTTTGATTCTTCTTCCTCTTCTTCTGGGACGTGGCTTGCTTCATAATAATCTCCTTTGCCTGATGCCTTGAAAGCAGCTTCTCTTCTATCTGATGGACTTCCCTTTCTCATTTCATAAGCAGTTAGAATTCCATGTAGCTGAGACATAGTAAGAATTCGTAGATTTTCTTTTTCTTCTATTGCAGATACTTTAGATTCAAACTTGGGGGACAATGATCTTAGAACCTTTTCAACCACAATAGCCTCTTTTATTTCTTCACCCAAATTTTTCATACAATTAACAACTTCATCTACCTGAAGGAAATAGTTAGCCACACTTTCATCATTATACATCTTGAGAGTCTCATACTGAATCCTGAGAGTTTTGAAGTTTGGCACGCTTTACCTGTTCATCTCCTTCATAGCTTGTGACAATTTTGTCCCATATTTCTTTTGCGGATTTATAGTGCATTACCTTCATGAATTCTGATTGGGATATACATCCTAATAGGGTACTGACTGCTTCTGCATTTGTTTCATACTTCCTTTTCTCGTCTGCATCTGTAGGAGTAGTTGAAGGAAAAGCATAGCCTGTCTCTACAATGTTCCAAACTTATGTACCAAGAGATTGAAGATAGGCAGTAACTCTTACCTTCCAATAATTGAAGTTTGTCCCATCAAAACCGGTGGCCTGATAGATGCTTCCCTCTCGTAGTTGCTCATGATGAAAGATCTTCCTTCAAGCGATCAAGCTTCTTTAGAAGGACCTGCTCTTATACCAATTGTTGAAAATAATACTGAGAGGGGGGGTGAATCAGTATTATCTAGTCCTTTTAACAATTCTTCCTTATTTATACTTTGAATTATTTTTGCATATCAGTACCATAAAACAATGAGTATGAACAAGAAAAACAGACAGTCACATCAAAGAACACCAGATATAAGGTGGAAACCCAATGTGGGTGAAAACCACCTGCTGCAATATGTCTCTATCTTCTTTCAAATTAGAAACTCCTTTTACAATGGTGTTGTACTGGTGCAGTCCTTTACCAGTACGCAGGCTGCAACCTGCAGAGAGCTACAACTCTCTCTCGTTTTCCAGTCTCTCCTGGAAGGGAGCTACAACCCCCTACTTCTTTTCAACGACCACTTTTCATAAATTTTCAAACTGGATCCATATACATCAAATGATCATCAAGTACATGTAAATTATACAGTCAGCTGCAATAACCAGATCAACAGTAATAGAACTGAACCCAGAACACCTTATCAACAAGAAAAATTCAACCAACAGAAGATCTTAAAACAGATACGCAATTTTCTTTTTATTGGCCTGCGTCGCTACGCACTTCATCCTCTGCTTCTCTGCGTATACCCGCAGAGTTACTTCTGCTGTATTGCGTGGCCACGCACTGCTCCTTTCACTGATCTGCGTACAGTACGCATCAAAATGTACTATCGCGCCGCGTACTGCACAGTAGGCATGCACCCATAAGAACTATTGTGCCGCGTACTATCACAGTAGGTACGCACCCAGAAATACTGTCGCACCGCGTACTCAACCAGCAAGCACGCACCTGAAACACTGTCGTGCTGCGTACCCACGCAATTCACCTTTGTCGCCTCTGCGTACCCACGCGCTACCCCTTCGTCTCTTCTGCATACCCACACACTGACCCTTTGTTTCCTCTGCGTACCCACGCACTGTCACTGTCGATCACTTGCGCACCTCTGATTAGGGCCAAAATACAGTCAGATACTTAGATCTGATCTTGCGCTCGAGAGATCACCCTTCACAGATTCGCTTCCAACATCTCTTCTAAAGATCAAGCTTTTTAAACCGAGAACCCAATATCAGATCTTAAGATATTCAATACTCAAAAGATGCACAAGCCAAATGATCTCCTTAGCTTTATATAGTAAAGCTCTTCCTTAAATCATGGATTAATACCACGGGCCGACACCATAATAACACAAAACAGTCGGCTAAATACCATGAGAAACCCCACGTGTGGGCACTTTACTGTCTTCAAGTGTGTGCATTGGGGTACGCACCCCATGAATGGGTAACCCGCATATTTGGATGCGGTCCCTGCACGGTATACCTGCGGGTACGCACCTCCTGAACTGTTCTCCTGCATACTTCTTTATTTTCATCAAAATGAGAGCCATGCCATGGGTGTTGCCATCAAGTACAACATCTGAAACATATAATCATACCAGAACCGTAATGCCAACAAATAAAGTACTTGGAGCAAAGAAATAAGCAACTTGAGGATCAGTAGGTGATTATGGAATTGCAACATACGGGAAAACCGCCAAGCTGCCCAAAGGAGGAGGGTGGAGCTCACTTCACTTGAGAAAGAGATCAATGCCGATCGGGAATCTTGGCTTGAAAGAGCCAATATTCACTTAGAGAGGTTATTGGAGAAGGAAAACAAGGAGAAGACCTTGTTGAGACATATGGCTTTTCATTACATGGCGAGGAACAAAGTTTGCAAGGCGAGAATCAAGAGCTTAAAGGCAAAGTTGAAAAGGGCATCAAGGAGGTGAAAGGAACATGATAGACTTCAGATATTGGTTGAGGCTTCCTTAGCCCAACACAATGCTTGATGGCGAAGACTCAACCCAAATTTCAAAAAATTTGGGGCACTTTTCTCAATTTTGGAATTTTTGGCACAAAAAACAGGATTTTCTGCTCTATGCATCACGCCACCTGGTGTTCGCTTTTGATGGGAGCCTCCAAATGACAAAAAATCAGAATTTTGGGATTTGGCATGGAAAAATATGCTTGCCTACCAATGGCCAAGAAATTTTGACAGGTTTTGAGCCCTCAAAAAGGTCAAAAACAGTCAAAAAATGACCTTATAGCCCTTATTTTGACACACAGGAAGAAGTGTTGGGAGAATTGAATTCTGGAGGGGCAAATGGAGGCCAAATTAAAAAATTCCACTTGGGTTGGAACGTAGACAATCAAATAGTTCCAACAAGCACACGTGGAGAAAATTTGGACACTAGGAAGGCCTCCAAACGTGAGTCCAAACATGCGCTATGTATAGAGAATCAGGCGCAGTGCATAGAGGAAATTTGGCCCAGTTTGAGCAACAATGCTCTATTTTTCGCCTAGCTTTTGCCAGTTTGACTCTTTCTCCTTCTTAATGTCAAATTTGTGATGTAATTTAATGTACATTGATGGATCATGATGTAAATATGTCAAATTTTCACTTATGGATGTAGATTAATCTATTAAAAAGTTGTTTGAAACTGAATGAATCAGTTCCCTTGTTTCTAGAGGCATGTTGTTCCATTGCTTAATTTCTAGTTCTCAATTTAGAATTAGTTGCAACAGCTCCTAAACTAGTGAGCTTGAACCCTAGAGGCTAGGATGAGCTATGGTTTGTCTATATTATGTGGTTTTTCAGTCATTAGCATGGTTGGGCTTTTGAGAAAGACTTGAGCTTCATTTTACATGGATATCAACATTTTGGCTAAGGAATTGAGATCAGGGTTTGCAACACTCTTTGGGATTCATGTGGAAATTTGTCTTGGTACAGTGCTTTCTTTTGTAATTGTGAATTTACTTATGTGTTTTGTATGCCATTATCTATCTTATTTCTTCTTAGCTAAATCAAACAAGGGAGAAAGGTAGAATCCATTGAAATTGTAGTGCTCTACCTTGGGTTTGCTTTAGTTTTTTTATGTTTTCAGTTGTTTGAAGAGGATCCATGAGTTTTCTTTCCCTCTTCAGCTCCTCACCTGTCTAATCCTTCCATATCATTTAAGTTTAAGTGAAAAAAACAATTGCCTACCTTGCCCCATTGATATCTCTGCAACACTGAGCCTCATTCCCCGCACCCAAAATCTGCCTTTCCACCTGACCCAACAAAAACATAATTTTATTCAATCATACTCTTTTTCACACATACCTAGCCTAAAATCAGTCAACATATTAGTTATCTCAAGCCCTCATCAATCATATTTTGCTGAGATCGACCAGGAGAGAGCCCTCTCCCGACCTGGTAGGGCTAGCTACCAGGTTAACCATGGTTTGATGTTGTCCTAGATCCTACCTTTCTCAACCTGAGGTAGATTTAGGCACTAACATAGTGGTGACCATACTAGGAAAGAAATTGTTTGTTTTTTAGTGTTCTTCATTTTATAAACTATAGACGGATTCTGAAGATTAGCCAAGTAGCCTGCGAAATGCTTTTTCTTTGCATTAGTGCAAGTAGATAAAAGCTACTTCAGTCAATCTCTGGTCTAGTCTTATAAACAGAAAATCTAACCTCCAAATTGCCCTATTACTTCTGATACTTCTAAACTTTTGGATGATAAGTTTAGAATTTGATAGGCTGAACAAGTTGCTAATGTCCATTTGATTTCTTAGAAATAATAGCACACTAGCTTCTAGAAGATATACCAGAGAAAATCTAGACCTTGATCCTCCTCCTGTGTATGAAAATCCCAATCTTATTCCAAGAATCCTTCATCAAGAAAGTTCCGTGATTCCCATGTTCAAATCCCATTCATGTCCCCTGGTTTTTTATTATCTTGAAGATCTTGAGTTTGACGAACAGTTTGGTCTGTCACTGTTCGAAACAAAATCCGAAAGTGCGGTTGGTTCTACTGTCCTGAATCCAGAATTTGTCAAAGCTCTTGAAGTTGAAAATGCCAATAAATCAATTGATGATTATATCTTGAAATAGCTCCAAACTTCAATTATGGCTTCAAATATCATTGATTTCTTAGAGTATGCATCTAAAACCCTCAGATCGTCCATAATTGCATCTAGCTCAAAGATTCCTATTGAGCCACCTTTCATTCCGACCATCCTCGTGCAGCCTGTTGTCTCTGATAAAAAATCTGCAGTAGTGTCGCCTCCTTCCACTCCTTCTACTCCTTAGACATCCAAAATTTCTTCACCTCCACACATGCCTCCTCATACACCCCATACATCAGCTGCACCCACTCCCCCAACATCACCAACACTGATTGCAAATCCACCAAGAGCAATGGTTGCTCATTTTGCACCCCTTGTGCTGCCTCAAAATTTAGATGATATGCCCAGTGATTATTAGAGAAAAATTCCATTGTTTGATGGCACTCCTCATAGTGTTACAACTCAGCAACATGTGGATAGAATGACGGCTTTCTTGGATCTTCATGAGATTGATGTAGAAAACGTGACAATGAGACTGTTTGTACAAACCTTTGGTGGTGAAGTAAGGAAATGGTTTAGAGCTTTACTGGCTACAAGTATCGCTACATTGGCCAATCTACAGAGACAATTTTTGGATCATTGGGAAGTGAAGAAAAATCCTCTGCATATCCTTTCCGAATATGAGAACATTAAGTGGAATGTTGGTGACTCTGTCCAAAACTATTGTATTAGATTCAATTCCCTTTACAATGCACTTCCTGATCATATAAAGCCACGTATGGGGCTGACTTTGATAAAGTTTCTAGATGGTTTTGACCCTGATATGGCCTATCAATTAAGAGAACAAGATCCGACCACTTTGGAAGACATGCAGAAGATTGTAGTCAGCGTTGAAGCAAATCTGCTTGCCAAGAGAGCTAGAGCAAGAGCTGAAAAGAAAGTCACAATAAAGGAATAGGTTTCTACTTCAGATCAAGTGCTTCAGAAGATGGAGCAGATGTTTGATAGATTGAAACTTGACAAGTCTGAACCACAAGTCAAAAATCCCAACTTCCGTGGCCAGCAACAACCACAATTTAGAATCAAACAAAGAGAGCAACGGACACAAGACCAAGCAGCGCAGCAGCAAGTGAAGACACCCTTACAGCAGAATTTTGTACATGGTCCAGAATCAGATGAAGAGGAGAATGTAATTGGAGAAGAGAATCATTTCTTTACGTTGGTGATATGTTGATTTTTATCACTGAAGATGAGGAGTACCCTGCGAATTCAGCTGTACAAATGGACGAAAATTTCATTTTGGCAAATGAGACAGTTCTTGAGGAAGAGTCTTACAAGTACCAAAGAGGATACATGAATGCTTTGTCCACCCAGTAGCGACAATATTCACTCAGAAGTAGAGATGTGCCCATAAATCCAATTCAGAAAAGGAAGGAGCCAGCAACGCCAAAGAATGATCCTCCCATTATGTAGAAAAAGGGAAAAGAGACAGCTGATCCTACCATTAACAAAACGCCATCAGCAAGTGAAAGATCCAATCAATAAAGTGTTTTAAAGGAGAAAACTAAAAAGAAGGATGTTTCAGTGAAAGAGGTAGAAAACGTTTCAGTTTTTAAATTAGAAAATGAAATTGCTAAGTTAAAAATATCCATTCCTTTAACTGAGTTGATGAAGAACAACAATTATAAAGGTCAAGTGTCTAAAATTTTGAATTTGGATCCATCATCCGACAAGGTGAACATGGAAGATGATAGACCTAAATTGATTTTTGGGCCAGCATTGGAATGTCAGTCTCAAGATAGTGATGTAGCACCTTTTTACATCAGTCTCAGGGTGCATGATTATGTGTTACACAATGCTATGTTTGATTCCAAAGCCTCTCACAATCTCATGCCTAAGGCCATCATGGAGAAATTAGGATTGGATATCACTAGAAAATATCATGACCTTTACTCTTTCGATTCTAGTAGAGTAAGGTGCATTGGTCTTATCAAGGATTTTGTGGTCAATTTGGATCAGATTCTGGCTAAAATTGTTTTGATGGATGTGGTTGTAGCGGATATACCTCCTAGGTTTGGCATGCTTCTGTCCCGATCTTGGGGAGCAAAGATTAAAGGGACAATGCAACTTGATTTCTCCTATGCTACCATTCCTGTGTTCGGTTAGATGAGGAAACTAGACCGGGAACAAAAGATGAAGTACATGATCACTAGCAAGGAGAAACCGGTAAATCATCCAATCAACTATGTACATACTAATTTAGAATCATTTGTTTTGTATTCAGATAGATTTAATGATGTAAATAGCCAAGTAGTTCAAGTAGAAGACATTCTTGAGATCACTAAAATTTTTAGAGAAGTCTTAAAGCAAGAAAGACAAAGACTCGATAGTACCACTGAGCAATCAACCTTCTGACAATAGCAACATATTGATGGACAACAAGGAAGAGAAATAGAACAAATAGAATTTCAGCATTTGGAAGAGTATGAAGCAGGCTTGTGGATCATGGATTTTGATGGCGCGGTAGGAAGGGAAGGTGTTGGAATTGGAATTTGGATATGTAGCCCTGTTTTTGCCCCAAACAAAGTGCCAAGCAATGTAAGGATCTGTTCTTATAAACTAGCTTTTGACTGTTCAAATAATGAGGCAGAATATGAAGCTTTAATTGTTGGTTTGAAAATTCTTAGAAAGTTGAATGCTAAAAGGATTTCAGTGTATGGCGACTCTAAGTTAGTTATCAAGAAAGTGAAAGGGAAATACCAAGCTAAGTATCCTCGAATGCAGGCCTACTGCAATTCGGTACTTTATATCTTGAGAGTATTTTTAGATTACACTTTGACATGTGTTCCTCATGTTCAGAATGTCATTGCGGATTCGCTTGCAACAGTAGAAAGTAATTTGAAAATTCTGATGGATTCAAACAACAAGTTTGAGATTCATGTGAAACATCGCCCAACTGTCCCCGACAATCAAAATTATTTGCAAGTGTTTCAAGATGATGATGAGATCGATGAATTTATGCAAAATGAAGGTAAATTCAAAGATACTTCTATTGATGTAGAGTATGATGATGGTGAGGCAGATATAGAAGTCAATCAAATGGAAGTTTTGCAGCTCAAAGACAACATAATTCCTAAAGGTCTAATACCTTTAGAGGAGTTGTTCGATCAGGATGATGTGGCTTGAAAATTGAGCTTGCTGCCAACCGAGAAAGGACTTGAGGATATGAACATTGGATCAGCTGAAAATCCTAAGATGGTGAAATTATCAAAGGTGTTGCCTCCATAGGTAAAAGCAAAGTATATCAGTTTACTATCTTCTTTTACTGATGTATTTGCTTGGGATTATTCAGATTTGAAGTCATATGACACAAGCATAATTCAACATGTCACCCTGATCAAGCCAAATCAAAAGCCTTTTCGTCAGAAGCTAAGAAGAATAAATCCAAAGCTGCTGCCCTCAATTGAGAAGGAAGTGAATTAGTTTTGCAAAGCTGGCATCATCATCCCCATAAGATTTTCAGATTGGATTTCAAACTTAGTGCTCGTGCGCAAGAAAACATGTGAGATTTGGCTACGCATTGATTTTAGAAATTTGAACAAAGTTTCTTTGAAGGAAAACTATCCATTGCCCAAGATGGATCACATACTTCAAAGAGTACTTGGAGCATCCCGCATGTCACTACTTGATGGCTACTCGGGTTATAACCAAATTATAGTCCATGAGGATGATAGAGACAAAACAATGTTCACCACTCCATGGGGAACTTTTCACTATGCAAAGATTCCTTTCGAATTGAAAAATGTTGGTGCAACCTTTCAGCGGGCTATGGATATCACATTTGCTAATGAAAAAGATGTCTTTCTAGTTGTTTATCTTGATGACTTGACTATTTTCTCTAATTCAAATGAAGAGCACCTTTATCATTTGAAGAATGTATTTCAGTGGTGTAGGAAGTATGGCATCTCTCTCAATCCAAAGAAAAGTTTGTTTGCTATGGATGAAGGCAAGCTTCTCAGGCATATTATATCAAAGGAGGGCATCTGCATTGATCCAACTTGGGTGGAAGCCATTCAAAAGATTGATTTTCCACGAAGTAAGAAAGAAATCCAATCATTCAATGGTAAGATGAATTTCTTACATTGTTTTGTGCCTAATCTTGTAAAACATTTAAGGGAAATCACAAACATGCTTAAAAAATATAGTGTAGTCAGATGGACTGAGGAAGCAATTAAGTATTTCAATTTGGTGAAATTGGCCCTTTCTTCAGCTCCAGTTTTGATCAACCTGGACTATACTCAGGATTTTATTTTGTTTTCATTTGCCTGGGATCATACTATGGTAGCGGTCTTGATGCAAAAAAGAGACCAGCTTGAGAAACCAATTGCATTTTTTAGCAGAACCATAAGGGATGCAACATTGAAGTACAATATTATTGAAAAATAGGCCCTTGCTTTGGTAAAGGAATTGAAAGACTTTTGGGTTTATATTTTACATTCTCACATCCTTGCTTATGTCCCTAATGCTATTGTTAACGATGTCTTAGTGCAAACAGATCCAGAAGGAAGGAGAGGCAAATGGATTGCTGCCTTATTGGAGTATGATGTGGAGATCAAACCAACAAAGCTCATTAAAGGACAGGGGCTGGCTAAACTAATGGCTAAGTCAAATTTGCACACCTTGGACATTAATCTCATTGCTACTATGTCCAAATAAGATGAAGAGAATCTACTCGCTCAGGTATCAAAAAAATTTCTGCTTTCTCCTTGGTATTCAGACATTGTTTATGTACTCCAAAATTTGTCATCACCACCTGGAATGGCTAAGAACAAAAGTAGGACACTGAAAGTGAAGGCTGAAAAATTTTGTATCATGAATAATGCATTCTATTGGAAAGATCTCGATGGTGTCTTACTCAATTGTTTGGTCGAAGAAGAGGCAAAACAAGTTATGGAAGACTTTCACAAAGGAGATTGATATTTTCTGGAAGACAATAGCCAATAAAATCTTGAGAATGGGATATTATTGGCCAAATATTTTTGCTGATGTGTACAAAATAGTAGCAAGCTGCCACGAATGTCAGATTTTTCAGGGAAAGAGGAAGTTGCAACCTTTACCACTCAAGCCCATTGAAGTAAGTGCTCCATTTCAGCAGTGGGGTCTGGCTTTCATTGGTGAGATCCATCCTTCTTCTTCAGTACAACATAAGTGTATCCTCACAGCGATAGATTACTTCACCAAATGGATTGAGGCGATTCCCACAAGGCAGGCCACTGATTCAGTAATTATCTCACTTCTTGAAAATAACATTTTGTCTCATTTTGGTTGTCCCAATAAGCTGATCACTGACAATGCAGCAGCCTTTAAATCTAGAATAATGATTGAATTTCTTCATAAATATCAAATCACTTTGGGGGCACTCGACTGCCTATTATCCACAAGGCAATGGATTGGCAGAATCCTCAAATAAATCCCTTGTCAACATTATCAAAAAGTTGTTGGAAACTAACAAGAAAAGTTCGAACAAGAAGTTGGTTAATGCGCTTTGGGCAGACAGGGTAAGTCAGAAGAAATATATAGGCATGTCTCCTTTCGAGCTTATGTACAGTGTGGACACAGTCTTCCCGACCTCTCTGGTAGTCTCGGTGGTCAAACTTCTGCAAGAAGCAGGCAACGAAGATGATAGTTTGCAGTGGAAAATCAATCAAAGGATTCATTTGCAACAAACTAGAGAGGAGGTATTTCAGAACACTTCCAAGCTCCAAGAGAGAATCAAAAAGATATATGATCGAAAGGCAAAGGCAGACAGGTTTGAAATAGAAGACATAGTGCTGAAATGGGATGAAAGGAATGAAGAGAAAGGCAAACATGGCAAGTTTGAAAATCTTTCAAAAGGACCTTACAGGATCGTTGCATATCGGGGCCAAAATTCTTTCCTTTTGCAAGAAATAAATGGCAAAGACTATCTTGGTGGGCTAGTCAACGGTCGGCTACTCAAAAGGTACTATTTGTGAAGTGTTTTCTGTTGTCCTACCCATCATTGTGTATACAGGTTTGTTTAAATTCCATTGCAAGTGTGTACTGTTTTCATTCTTCAGTTTGGGGCCCGTGGTGAAGGCTATAAAACTGAAGTTTGATTTCAGTTTTGGTTTGGTTTGTTAGAGTTAGTTTTCAGTCGATTTTAGTCCTGAAATTGAGTCATTGAGTCAAGAGTTTGGTTTTGATTTGTCGAAGTTATTGACTCCATAGCCCAATGGACGAAGGCATTGCCTACTTTCTTAGAGATCTATAGTACTTGGCACCTCGAAGGAGCTACCATCCCCATTGGAGCCAATGTTAGTGTCGGTATATTCATCCCTCTGTCAGAGATCAAATCCTCTTGCTGCATTGCATATTAGGTGTCTCGACCAGTAAGCTGCATTCCATTAGGAGCATGGATCATCTGACGGTAGTGGATTCTTTTACATTTTCCCTCATGTCCTTTACATGCTGGCCCATTTTTACTCATCAAAATCATTTGTAGTCACTTTTTGTCTTTAAAATTTGCAAAAGTATTTTCTAGGGTTTCATTGTCATTAGGTCTAGGGTTTCATTAGGGATTCATCAAATAGGTGTTCAAAATGTCTTATAATAGTCAGCAGGTACATGAGGAGGTTCCAACACCAATAAATTTTATAAAAAAGTGCTCAGAGATGTATTTTTCCTCAAAACTCTATTTTGAGGAAAAACAGAGTATTTCAGGTTTTATTGTATAAATTCATGTAATTTTATTTCCTTCATATATAAATTAGTTCAATGGAAACCCTAGTCTCCTTCCCCAACCTCAGTAGCTCCATCCCTTGCAAATCAAACAAAAAACCAAGAAAAATCAAGTCATTCAGTTCATCACAAGCTCAAAAATAAGTCAAAAGCTCAAAAAGCAGAGTTAAAAAATAAAGTCACATTTCAAACATTATGAAAGTGGGTTTATATGAATCAAAAATTTAAAATCTCCTTGTATATAAATTATGCTTCCATTCAAAAATCTCATTTCATCCAACAGGAAGAAGTGAAGCAAGGCAAGGCTGTGTTTTAAGCAAATAAGAGAAATTGTGGAGAAAATACCCGAATTCAGAGGTGCGATGCATTGGGTGAGTGGTGCGGTGCACACAGTATGCGCGGCACATAGGACTATGATTCCTAGTGTAAAACTGAACAGGCGCGGCGCGTTGGGTTTGAGGCACGGCGCATAGAGCTGCCAAGCCCGTTTTGCTCCAAAACTTCCTCAAATCACCCAAAACGCTCAAAACTTCCAATGTGCAAGTAAGTTAAGCTTACATCACTGCTAGTAAAGGAGTTTTTCATTGAATTCATGGTGGTTGTCTAATAGGAAAATCAAACCCTACCCTTTTGTCATTTCTCAAGAAACTGTTGCCTAGGGTTTGTTGTGGTTATTTGGCTACCAAGCCCATTTTCCCATTCCCTCGCCTTTCCACTCCCTCACTCACTTTTCCCAGTTTATTCCCCTATTCCCTAACTCCCATATTCCAAAAAGAAATCATATATCCCTATCCCGAATTCCCATTTCCCAAACCCTTACTACAAATCCCCAAACCCTAAAGTGTTGTCCCTAAACTTGATATCACTCCCTAATCCCCTGTTTCCCAAACTAAACTTGTCCCAAACAGTCCCAAAATCCCTCATTTTTCCCTCCCTCTACAATCCCTCATACACTTTGCCCTTGGTGGCAGAAATAAAAAAAAACACCATAAATTCTTACTTCTCATTAAATAAACACACCTACTAGGAGAGATGGAGTCTGATCCTTCATATGATCATGAAGAGGAGACACACAATGATTCTCCTACAAAGGTACATGCATCCAGGAGGCCTCATAGAGGTGGCAAACATATTCGAGAAGAACCTACTACTCTTGTTGAGTTACAGGCCTGCCCTCTTGCCATCACATGTTTCCAGCACCAGTCCTGTTATGAGTTCTATGAGATGGTTGCTCAAGTCCAGTTTCACCATGAGTTGAACCATTTGTTTGTGCTTCATTTACATGATGGTCAAGCCACTCTAGCTAGTGTAACATTCACTTTAACACCAGAATCTATTTCTCTAGCAACCGGTATTCCTAACATTAGAGAGCAATGGAACAAAAGGCAGCAAATTGACAAGAAACATTATGAACCATATATCAAGCCTAGTTATTTGAGACAGATTAGCAGAGTTTTTCCTTTTTGGTACTTGAAAGATTCTTATGCTCCTTTGATGAAATTGATAATGAAGTATTTCAGCTATGAGGGTCGCTTTTCCCGTTTATATGCCTATCATATTAGGTTGCTGATGCATTTTACCAGGGTAAGGATGATGAATCTCCCTTACTTCATGTGCTGAAACATTGATAAGATGACCGCCTTAGTACAACAAAAAACTCCACAGCAATAGTTCAACAACATTTACCATTTTGCTCTCATCAAAATTGTGGTCATCCGTCAGCTTGGTTTGCAGGGCATCACTTGTGATGATTTCATTTCTCGTGAGTTCTTCACAGCTTCTCAAGGACCTTCGGAGACTTTGCATGAGACAGGTGGACCTTCACATCAGCATGAGGGTCATGAGACACAGACCGCTAGTATGTTGCTGTTCATCACTTATCAGAAGGGCACTAGACGGTTGTTCGCAGTGGCAAAGCGAGTATTATCTCCACCCAGGGTGGAAGGGGTCTCGCTTCCTACATCAGCATAGTAGGTTCAAGATAAAGGCAAGAGGACATTACAAGATGAGGGACCATCAGGTGAGCGGGAGACCGAGTTCATTCTCATTGAGGGTGATGATACGGATTTGGGCCCACAAAGCTCAAACCTTAAAGAGGTCATCCAAGAGCAGTAGGCGGACATCAATGCCTTGTCCCTCAATTTGGAAAGAGCTAAGTGGATAATAAAGTACCTGGAGCAAAGAAATAAGCAACTTGAGGATCAACAGGTGATTATGGAATTGCAAAACATATGGGAAAACCACCAAGCTGCCCAAAGGAGGAGGGTGGAGCTCACTTCACTTGAGCAAGAGATCAATGCCGATCGGGAATCTTGGCTTCAAAGAGCCAATATCCACTTAGAGAGGTTGTTGGAGAAGGAAAACAAGGAGAATACTTTGTTGAGACATATGGCGTTTCATTACATGGCAAGGAACAAAGTTTCCAAGGTGAGAATCAGGAGCTTAAAGGCAAAGTTGAAAAGGGCATCAAGGAGGCGAAAGGAACATGATAGAATTTAGATATTGGCTAAGGCTTCCTTGGCCCAACACATTTCTCGATGGAGAGGACTCAACCCAAATTTTAAAAACTTTGGGGCACTTTTTGCATTTTTTGAATTTTTGGCACAAAAAACAGGACTTTCTGCTCTATGCGCCGCGCCATCTGGCGCTTGCTTTTGATGGGAGCCTCAAAATGACAAAAACTCAACACTTTTGCATTTGGCATGGAAAAATATACTTGCCTACCAATGGCCAAGAAATTTTGACAGGTTTAGAGCCCTCAAAAAGGTCAAAAACACTAAACAAATGATCTCACTGCTCCTATTTTGACACACATGAAGCAGTGTTGGGAGAATTGCATTTTTGAGGAGAAAATGGAGGTCAAATTAACAAATCCCACTTGGGTTAGAAAGTAGATAAGCAGACCTTTCCAACAACCACACTTGGAGCGACTTTGGACACCGGGAAGGCCTCCAAAAGTGGGTCCAAACAGGCGCTATTAGCTTCCTATACCAATAGGTTTCATCTTTCATGATTGACTCGAGAAGTGCCAAATATGTTCATCCTTTTCATGCTGCAAAGGTTCCATAGTTTGTAGAAATTCCACTATGTATGGGTGGTTAACTCTTGCCACAGTTGATGAATAACCAGACAGTCTAATCCTAGCTAGATCATGTTTGAATTTACTTATCTTAGAGTAGAGAATATAGGTCTATACAAACAGCTCAAGCTTGGCAGACAAGTAATTAGGTAGAGAAGCAAAGGGTCTCAACAGCTTAATTTGAGCCCTGGAAGAGGTAAGGGTAGACTTAGATACGAGGGCAGCTAAAAGAAAAGAGAGAAATCAAGGTTTGCTAGTTCAAATGTACCCAATGAAAATGAAGAGAAAATGTTAGGTATAATAGGTTGGGTAGGCAGTTTTGATGGTGTAGAAGCAGGTTTATGAGCAATTTTCTCCTTTGGACCAAGTTTTCATCTCATAAAAATCATAAGGTACCATGGCAAGGTGGTGTTGTGGCCACCAACAACCCCCCTACTTATGAAACTTTATTGCTAATACTAAATAAGTTGGGACCCTTAGTTATAAAATCCAAAGAAATCAAAGTAGCATTTACATTTCTTTTTCGCAAATAAAGTTACCATCATAAGCTTAGGAAGCCCCCTTGGAAACTCTTAGAATCTAAATTTATGATAAGGTAAAAAAGATCTTATCAAGGGAAATCACATCGCAAGAAAATAGTGAGATGCCACCTCACAAATACAATCCCAATATTCGTGAGATAACGATAATAACCAAATATCGCATCGCATTCAACATAACTTACTTAAAACACTTCAAAAATCTGCCGATTTGCGATGGCGCCGATCGCAAGATCGCATCTCGCAAGGAACAAGTTAACAAAATTTGTCATACATAACATTCCTGCGATCTGCGATATTGCGAGATCACGATATCACGATTTCGCGATAAGCGATGTTACGACATCATATCAGAGCGATGTTGTGATATTGCGACATTGCGATATTGCGATGTTGCGATCTGTGATGTTGCGATTCTGCGATTTTGCAATTTGAGATGTTGCGATAGCAAATCGTAAAATCGCTCCATCGCAAATTTTTCGTGCTCATTATTCAAGAAAAGTAGTTTCCATAAGCTGACTCATGGTTATGCACTTTAAATGCTAATAAAGGAGTTAGCTGTCAGTTATTGATAAAATATGGGTGCGTGCTCTTCAAAGAACATTTCACGTAAGGTGGTATATTTGGTATATCTATGACATTTAGAACTTTCCTGTCATTCTTCCTTGTCATTCATTTTCACCTCACTTGTGAATTGCAGGCACGGAAAGCAGAAGATAATACAAAACAATACGCAGGCTGAAATGGGAAAGAAAAGCAAAGTCCCGAGCTCCGAAGAAGAGAAAATGGCGCCTTTGTATACAGACACGGCTTGCAACAGAGACACGGGAATAGCTACGTGGGAAGGCATGTTTAATATGCTCGAAGAGGAGAATCCCAGAGTAATGGAGGTTACAGTTGTTGCAGGCTCACAAAGTTCTTCTGAAGCGTCCCTCGTAGAGCTAGCTTGCTCATTTTTACATCGGATAGGAGCGAGGCCAAGAATCCTCCCATACACAGACATGGTCAAATAGATATTGGATACCGCAGAAATCAAAAATAGACAGTTCAAAGTTCATGGTCAAGGACTCATTGGTTCATTCGCTGCGCAGGAATTGAAGATCATGTATCATCTACCGGAGCCATAGGCAATCTACAATAGAGAGTTTACAGAGAAATTTGTAAAAGAAAACCCGGACCTGGCAGAAACCACCAAAGACTGGTCTAGGAGAGACAAGCCACTGAAGAAAGATAAACATGGTATGTACAGTACTGGTTCCCTTACCTCTCCATACTGCTTTGCTGCTGCCATGCTTTGTAGAATATTTGGAATGCCAGATATCAACAAATTCTCATCCGAGTGGCTACCATTATTGGATGCTACCACAAATGCCACCATTGTAGATTGGGCCAAAATTTTGTCTAATAACCTGGTCACAGCCATTGTCAGTTACCGGTCCAAAACAGCTGCGGCTCAGAGAATCTATCCTCCTTTTTACCTTTCCACTTATATAATGGACGCAATATGTTATGTTTCTAAGTTTCCTGTTATGGGTTGGAAGTGGACGACACAAGACCCTATACCCATCCACGTCTATCACAAAGAGTTATGGGACTCTCAGTTCACTCCATACTTCTACCAAATTTGTCATGGAATTATGTTACCCTTGTATAGAATTTTGTATGATAAAGACCCTCCGAGATGCTCGCCTGAAGCAGAAGTAGACATCCTCACTGTCGCAAGATGGTTCAGGGAAGAATTGTTTACTTTTGTCAGGGTATTTGGAAGTTCTGCACCTCGTCATGTCCTACCTTTATATATCCCTGATAAACTCTTAGCCCAAGAGATCGCCTATCAAACCTGTGGGGAAGGTGGCCTAACTAAAGATTTAAAAGACAAAAAGAAGGCTATATGGCCATAGTTTCCTGTAGCCTATGGGGCCTTCTCGCTATTCAATGTAGGCCACGCCTTCGCTGAAGTAAAGAATATCACATGCTTACAGCTATTCAAATTCACAGCAAGGCCATTTGATCCTGATGAGGTCGCCCACAATTTTACAACTGCAGTCAAGATAAAGGTGTTCTCCGGAGAAAAAGATTTATTTGATGATATATTTCAATAGAAAAACACATTGGAAGAAATTCTACACACAGCCCAATTGCAACTATCTCTAGAAGAATCTCAAAGGTTGAAAAAATACAGGGAAAGAAGGCTAGCCAGTATTCCTTTAGAGAAACTATGCCTAAAACCCTCAAGAGAACCAACTCCAAGTGTTAGCCTTAGTGGAAGTTCAAGTACCAACAGATCTAAGTCCAAATCTAAAAAAGAAATGTCTGAACACTCTAAAAGATCCAGAAATGAACTAGATAAGAACGAAGGGTTAGTTAACGATACTGCCCAGTGAAAATAACTTCTACATCAGCAGGTTATTACCTCCCCGCAAAGAGATCCTCCCCCTCTCATCATCCAAGCACCACCAGTCATAGCTGAATTAGACAAAGAATGGGAAACCTTCAACGAATTGATCAATCTTGAAGGGAAAACCATGAAGACAAATGTCAACAATGTACAGATAGTAAAAGAAGTAGTCACTAGAACAGTTAGTGAAATGTCAGATATGGAGCATATTCCTCTTTCTCTATCCTCTGAGCTTGTACTAAAAGTAGAAGAAATCCCTCCTCTAGATATATTTTATAGCCCATAGCATAAAGCAGTAGTAAGAAAATAGAGAAAGAAAAGGAAATTGGAAAGCACGTTCTCTCAAAACAAAGAACAATTAGATGTCCTGTGGAAAGATCCCACTAGCAATCCTACTGAAAATCTCACCAAACTATCTCAGATCGCAGGAGCATACGCCTTCGCTACTATTGACAAAGTATCTAAGGTACAACAGTTGCTAAAAGAAAGGGAAGCCTAGATACTAGCACTGCAACAACAATTGCAGCAAGCCCATGCAAATAATGAAGCACAGAAACAGCTTGAAAAGTTGCAGCAGGACTTCCAGCAAATGCAGATAGGGTATCAGAAAAGTTTGGATGAGAAAGGAAAGCAGTTACAGGATTTAAGAGAGATGCACAAGGATGACCCTAAGCTTACAGAATTTATTACGAGTCCATTTCCTTGAATGAACAATTACTACAGCAGCAAGAAGCATTGGGCCAAAAGATATCACAGTGGAATCATTATTATGAAATCAGTGATAAAACCACTAATCAAGTGGTAGACTTGCGAAGTGACTATGATCTAATTGATAAATGGGTGAATGA
>APFE030221380.1:0-17561 GCA_000404065.3 Pinus taeda
ATTCGCATGCATGCACTAATTACAATTAATTTATTGGTTATGCAACATGGTACAAACAAAATATAATATTTTTTTGTCATTGTTGAGCTAATGATTTGTATTGACTAATTTGCACAACAGGGCGAACACCTACACCCTCAGCACTCACACATGAAGGGGGAGCACCTGGGCACCTGTGCGATGAGTTGTTGGGTCGGCCTGACTTGGAAAGGGGTGCCTACACAAAATAAGTAAGGTCGGCCCATGACTTCTCATGAACATAGTTCCCACAAGGAGGTCTCAAAATGACTTTTACAAAATTGACTAATAGGTGTTTAAAGTTGGTTTATAATTGATTGATTATGCAACATGGTACTAACAAACGATAATATTTTTTTTCATTGATGAGCTAATTATTTGTGTTGACTCATTTTCATGGTAGGGAAAATGCCCACTCTGGGCATGCACACACAAAGGCAAGGCACTTGGGCTCCCATGGGGCATCACGTGTTGAGCGTGCTAGGGCGCCTGCCCGGTAGGGGTGCTCTTGCGATGAGTTGGTAGGTCGGCCCGACTTGGCAAGGTGAACCTGCATAAAAGAAGTAAATTCGACCCATGACTACCCATGAAAAGAGTTTCCACAAGGGGATCTCATAATGATTTTTAGAAAATTGACTAAATTAATATTTAGGTGTTAACGTTCGGTTTATAATTGCTTTAATATGAAACATGTTACTAAAAAATGATAATATTTTGTTGTCATTTATGAGCTAAATATTTGTGTTGACTGATTTGCATGGAAGGTCGAACAATCACATCCTGGGTGTGGCCACACGAAAGCGAGGCACAGGGTGCCCATAAGGTGTCACGTGTTGGGCACACCTGGGCATTCACCCAGTAGAGGTGTCTATGCAATGATTGGCTGGGTCGACCTAACTTGGAAGGAGGACCCCACACAAAAGAAGTATGGTCGGTCCATGACTACCCATGGAGAGATTTATCACAAGGGGGTCTCATAATTCTTTTTATAAATTTGACTAAATTAACATTTAGGTGTTAAAATTCAGTTTATAATGGATTGATTATGATAATATTTTGTTTTCATTGATGAGCTAATGATTTGTGTTGACTCAAAGTGGAAAAAATATAAAGTATGAATTGAAGTGCAACCGTGTGGGGGTCACATGTAGAACATGGAAGCGAGTTCCATGGGTGCACCTGCATAAAGGCAGGGTGCTCAAGTCACCATGAGCAAATGAAATGTGCACAACGAGAAAAACAATGGGTGACATGAAGGGAAAACCGAATGAGAGTAGTGAACTGAGGGTGTCATTTCCATGACAAGGGTGCATGCCCACACGAAGTTGGGGTGCTTAGGTGCGCAAAGGCGACTAGCATGACATGGTGATAGGTGGATGAGTTGGGCACATCAGGTGGACTGAGCGAGTTAGGAAATGGCTGAATTGGGAAAAATTACGGTCACTCAAATGTGTGAAATAAGAAATTGCAAGATGTGTGAGTGGTCAAGTGAATGATGACATATGAGTGAAGCAACTGATGGGAAAAGTCATAGCTTGATGTGCACGGCAGGGTGAATGCACACACCCTGGGTGCACCCGCACGAAGGTGGGGTGCCTGGGCACCCATGGGGGCATCACATACTAGTCATGCCATGGTGCCAATCCAACAGGGGCGCTCATGCGATGAATTGGTGGATCAACCTGACTTGGAAAGGGGCACTCGAAAAAAGAAGTAAGGTCAGCCCATGAATGCTCATGTGTAGGTTTTAACCTTGTATAGAAATTACCTACATATGAATTCTAAAAAGTAGAAAATAAACAATGGCAAGAGCATAAAACATAAAACAGATATACACATATATTTCCCCCTAGATCCCAAAATTGGGACTACCATATTGATTTTTCATTATATTCCTTTCAATGTTGCAATACATATATACATGTTGAAGCATATATAAACCCTAATCCATTAACTCTAGATTAGAACATAATCGTAGTTTCCTTGACTAGATCTACTAAATACCATGGACAAAAAACCATCACGCCTTAAACTATGTGAAATCCATGCAAAAAGCCATAGGTAGGTCTTCCCACCTAATATAGAGTCCAAAAATAAAAAAAATCCTAGGCTACTACCCTGGACCCCATGTAGGGGGGATACTGCACTCTTGTTAATTCCCCAATACAGGGGGCTGTCACCCCCCTGTGACCCCCTCATGCGTGGGGTAGTCATGGAAAGAATAAAACACACACCCAACATTCTCACACTTCTTGTTTTCTTTCCACAGGAGAGCTTAGTCATTGGTCCAGCTTTGCAACACTCATTATTTCTCTACACCAATAGAACTTCTCAATTCTCATAGACTTTATCAATGCATTTTTAGTATTCTTCAAAGTGTCCACCTTTACCAACAAAACCTTTTTATCCTCAACCATATCCCTCACAAAGTGATACTGAACATCAATGTGCTTTGTCTTTGAATAATAAATAGGTTTATTTGCCAAGAAAATTATACTTTGGCTCTCACAGTCTATCTTTATAGCTCATTGTACTAACCCCATACTTGAACACAATCTCTACAACCAAATTGATTCCTTGATTAAATGAGTGGTTTCCATGTATTCTATGTCTATAGTTGAAAGTGCCACTACAGACTGTCTCTTACGCGTCCAATGGACTGCACCTGCAAATAAGTTAAACACATACCTTGTTGTAGATCTTCTCTGGTCCAAATCTTCAACCTAGTCTACATCAACAAAGCCATGGATGTCCAAAAATATGTCCAATCTTGGTATTCCTTGGAATCACAAACCATAATCACTAGTGCCATGCAAATACCTGAAAACCCACTTCACTATTGTTCAATATTCCTTCCCTAGCTTTGACATAATCCTTCTCAATACTACCACTACATGAGCAATGTTTGGTCTAGTACAGACCATTGCATACATCAGGCTACCGATTGCACTTGCATATGGAACACAGGACATGTCCTCTTCCTCTTCCTATGTCTTGGGAAACTATTCAATAGAAAACTTTACAGTTGTAGGAATAGGAACCTTCACTGGTTTATTGTTAGAAAATTATATATTATGGAGCAATGGAACACATAAAATATTGCATAAATATAAACACAGAAAACGCATAAAACAAGAGAGACACAAATATACGTGGTTCACCCAATTTGGGCTATGTCCACCCCGAATAGCTAGCCCTTCCTTTCTATTATCCAGCAAAATGAAGAGACACAACCTATAGCAGATCCGCTATAATATCCTCTGTTTTCTCTCACAGTATCACCTCTCTGTTTCTCGCTCAAAGAATACACTTCTATTACACAGCCTCAAATACAATGCCCTCATACAAAGAGAGGTGTTGCCTTCTAGGGCAAAAAACCCTAAACTAAACATAAGTTCTACCGTCAGATCATCCACCTAATGAACGACCCAGATTGACTAGAAATTACTATACTTTTACAAGGCAATTTTACATATGTTTTTAGCTTCAGGGGCGCTGCCCCCAAAACCCCTGCTGGGGGATCGCTAGCCCTTGGACCCCCCAGCCGTGGGGGGCGGGGAGGCGATCAGCGCCCCTGAACCCCCACGGGGGGGACAAGTCCCCCCGTACCCCCTCTCGTGGAGGGGTGTACAAACTTCCTAGGGTATACATCCAACTAAAACAAAGACCTCTGCACAATCATGATCCACACTCAACAATCTCCCACTTGGAGAATGATTGTAGCAACTCCACGGCTACTTCATTTGCTGGACAATGACTCCTTTTTGGACCTGGTTGTTTCTCATCTTCATCGTCATCCATGAAAACCAACTGAAACTGAGCATATTCTCAGTTTCTCCCTGGTTACAACTTTTGTTAGCATATCTGCAAGATCCTGGCTAGTGTGTATCTTTTCCAGCTTCAACTCTCCATATTCCAACACTGATCATATGAAATGGTACTTGAGCTATATGTGTTTAGTCCTGGAATGAAATGTTGAGTTCTTTGCATGATGAATGGCACTTTAGCTATCACTATATAATGTTCCCATATCATGCTCCTTACCTAATTCACCCATAAACCTTTGTAACCAAATCATTTCCTTACTAGCCTCTGTAGTAGCAACATACTCTACTTTTGTTGTTGAAAGTGCAACAACACTTTGGATTTTTGAAACCCAACTGACAGCTGTTCCACCAACTGTAAATACATATGCTGTAGTGCTCCTCCTGTTATCTCTGTCACCTACCATATCTGCATCAACATATCCCTGTAGAGAAATTTTTGATCCACCAAAGCATAATTCTTGATTTGTGTTACCTTTCAAATATTTGAAAATCCATTTCACTGCCATCCAATGTTCCTTTCTTGGATTGTTCATGTACCTGGTTACAACTCCCACTGCATGTGCAATATCAGGCCTTGTGCAGACCATTGCATACAGTAAGCTTCCAATTGCTGATACATATGGAACTTTAGACATATAATCCATGTCTTCTTGGGTCTTTGGGCAAATTTCCTTACTAAGTTTGAAATGGCTAGCAAAAGGTGTACTAACTGGTTTTGCATTGTGCATATTAAATATTTTCAACGCCTTTTGTATGTAATCATTCTAAGACAATGTTAATTTACGATTTTTCCTATCTCTAGTTATTCTCATACCAAGGATTTGTTTTGCAGCTCCCAAATCCTTCATTGCAAATGAATTTGCCAATTTTATTTTGAGCACATTTATTTCCTGTATGTTAGATCCTGCAACAAGCATGTCATCTACATACAATAACAATATAATATAGCTGCCATCATTTTGCTTTTTCAGATAAACACAATGATCAGAGTGACATCTAGTATAACCTTGTTCAGAGATAAACTTGTCAAATTTTAGATACCACTGCCTTGGAGCCTATTTTAAGCCATACAAGCTCTTCTTCAACCTACACACTAGTTTCTCCTTCCCTTTCAATTCATATCCTAGTGGCTGTTGCATATATATTTCTTCCTCCAAATCCCGATGGAGAAAGGCTATCCTTACATATAACTGCTCAAGATGCAAATCTTCAACTACTACTAGACTTAAAATAGTTCTGATTGAAGTCATTTTAACAACAGGAGGAAATATTTCATCAAAATCAATAAATTTCTTCTGTGCAAACCCCTTCACCACAAGTCTAGCTTTGTACCTTTGTTTTCCTCCATATTCTTCCTTCAGCCTGTAAACCCATTTATTATTCAATGTATTTTTTCCTGCAGGAAACCTAACTAAGTCCCAAGTCTGGTTATGCATTAAGGAGTCCATCTCTTCTTCCATGGCTACCTCCCACTTCTTCCAGCTTTCAACCTGCATTGCTTCTTCATAACATTCAGGTTCACCAAAATCAGTCAACAATAAATAATATAATGAAGGAGACTATCGTTCAAGGGGTCTACTTATCCTGGTAGATCTTCTAACACCACTTTCAGGTGTTTGGGGTGCCTGTCGCTGTTGTGGTGGTTGCTGCTGTTGTGGTTGTTGATTATTATTAGTGTCAGGCACCTTTACTTTTTCAGTAATTTCATCAAGAACTACATATTCCTTGTTTTCCTTTTCCTATTTCTTTTCCTGCAACTGATTCTTATACAAGACCTTTTCATTGAATATTACATCTCTACTCCTAATAATTTGTGATTTTCATAATCATATAAGCAATAACAAAAATCATTAACACCATATCCAATAAAGGTACATTTCTTTGACTTTGCCTCAAGCTTTGTTCTATTTTCTTTATCAATATGGACAAAGGCCACAACCAAAAGGCTTTAAAAAGGAGTAGTTTACCTTTTTACCTGTCCATGCTTCCTCTGGAACACCACCATCCAAGGAACTTGAAGGCCTTCTGTTTATTAGATAAACAATAACATCTACAGCATCTGCCCAAAACTGTAAAGGAAATCCTGCATGTAATCTCATGCACCTTGCACGCTCCATGATTTTTCTGTTCATCCTTTCTAACACACCATTTTCTTGTTGTGTTCTTGGAAATGTCTTCTCTCTGCAAATTCCATTCTTTGAATAGTACCTATCAAACTCTTTGCTACAATATTCACCTCCATTGTCTGATTTGAGACACTTCAATTTCTTTCCTGTCTCAATCTCAACGAAAGATTTCCATTTCTTGAAAGTATAAAATACATCAGATTTATTCTTAATACAATAAATCCAAGTTTTTCTAGTTGCATCATCAATAAAAGTAACATAATAACAAGAGCCATCAAGAGATGATACCTGAGCAGGTCCCCATACATCTATATGCACAAGCTCTAATTTTTTGCTCTTCTTTTCTTTCCCAACTCTGAGAAATCTTACTCTCTTCTATTTTCCATAAATTCAATTCTCACAGAAGTCCAAATCAACATTCTTCAAACCTGACAATAAATTCCTTGAGTGAAGAATCTTCATCCCCTTTTCACTCATGTGTCCAAGCCTATGATGCCATAATGTTGCATCTACTCCTTTGGAAGTTAAAGCATTAACAAAGTTAGAAATACCATTGCATAAATACAATGTACCAACCTTTTCACCTTTTGCTATTACTAGCACTCTGGTGACCTTCCAAGCTTTATCTGTGAAAGTTGTCACACAGCCTTCACCACCTTATTGCCCTGTTGAAATCAGATTTTTCTTTAGATCTGAAACATGCCTTGCCTCCTTTAGTAGCCATTGGTTTCCATTCTGCTGTTTTACAAGAACCTTACCCATTCCAACAATTTTATAGGGTTTATCATCACCCAAACAAACTTGTCCAAAATCTCCTTGAACATATTCATGAAAATATTTCTTATCAAGTGTGGCATGGAATGAGGCCCCTGAATCTACCACCTAGGAATCAGTGATATTTTCAAAAGAATGAATCAAAGCATCTTGTAACACCTCACCTGTCACATTTTCTTCACTATTGTTTTCTTCGTGTGCATCTCCTTCTTTTCCCTTCCGAGATCTACAGTTTTTCTTTAGGTGTCCTTTCTTTCCACATTTCTAGCACACTATCCCTGATCTGGACTTGGATCCACCTTTCCTTGATTTACTGCAATATCCTGAGCTCTTTCCTCTTTCCATTTTTCGTCCCTTAGACTCTGCACTCAAAGCATTACCCGATGTCTCACCATAGCTTTTCTGTCACATTTCCTTGCTAAGGATAGCACCAATAAAATCATCAAACTTTAAAGTACTAGATCTAGAAACAAAGTTACTAATGGCCATTATTAAACCATTCCAACTTTCTAGTAATGAGCACAAGAATAACAGAGCTCTAACTTCATCATCAAAGTTTACCCCTATAGAACATAACTAACTTGTAATAGTATTAAAATCATTTAAATGGTCTTCGATAGATCCACCTTCTGACATCTTCATATTAAATAATTGTTTCATAAAAATACCTTGTTTGAGGCCAAGAGTTTTTCATATAGTTTCTCCAATGCCTTAATCAAACCCTCTGTCGTTGTTTTCTTCGAAATGTTGAAGGTGACCGACGCTGCGAGGCACAACCGTACTATTCCGAGTCCCTTTCTGTCAAGAAGGTTCCATTCTTCATCTATCATACCCATCAACATCTTTGTTTTTCTGCCCAATGGTAGGTATAGATCTTTCTAATACAAATAATCTTCCATCTGTATCTTCCAAAGTGAGAAGTTTTGGCCGTTAAATTTCTCGACCCTAAAATTACCATCTTCCGCCATTGCTCCCACTCGAATGAGAAACCTTTATTTCCTGTGATTTTATCAGCCAAATAGACCTTTGGCTCTGATACCAGTTGTTAGAAAATTATATATTACGGAGCAATGGAACACATATAATATTGCAAAAATATAAACACAGAAAATGCATAAAGCAAGAGAGACACAGATATACGTGGCTCACCAAGTTTGGGCTATGTCCACCTCGAACATCCAGTCCTTCCTTTCTATTATCCAGCGAAATGAAGAGACACAACCTACAGTAGATTCGATGTAATATCCTCTGTTTTCTCTCATAGTCCCACCTCTCTGTTTCTCACTTAGATAATACACTTCTATTACACAACCTCAAATACAATGCCCTCATACAAAGAGAGGGGTTGCCTTCTAGGGAAAAAAGCCCTAAATTAAACATAAGTTCTACCATCAGATCATCCGCCTAATGAATGGCCCAGCTTGACTTGAAATTACTATACTTTTACAAGGAAATTTTACATCTGTTTTTAACTTTGGGGGCACTGCCCTTGAAACCCCCACCAGGGGACCGCTAGCCCTTGGACCCCCAGCCGGGGGGGGGGACAAGTCCCCCGCCGCACCCCCCCCCGCGTGGAGGGGTGTACAAACTTCCTGGGGTATACATATGGCTGAAACAAAGACCTCTGAACAATCATGCTCCACACTCAACATTTACTATCCTGCATATTAATCCTTTGCAGTATTGTCTTGACATACTTCCTCTAGTTTAAACAGAGATTCCTCTTTTCCCAATATCATTTCATTTCCATGCCCAAAATATAGTTTATAGAACCAATACTTTTCATGTTGAATTTGGAGGAAAATTGGGTCTTCAAATCCTGGATAATTTCTTTTTCATTTCCAACCAGCAACATATCATCTACATGCAAAACCAAATAAATAACATGGTCACCACTTAATTTAAAATACACAAAGTAATATGATTTTCTTCTTTTGAATCCAAGTCCCCATATAAATGTATCAAATTTTTGATCCCACATCATTGGTGAATGTTTTAACCCATACAAAGACTTTTTTAACTCTCATACCAGTTCTTTCTTACCCTTCTCCTTAAAGCCTTCAGGTTTCTTCATGTAGATCTCTTCTTCCATCTCCCCATGAAGAAATGTTGTCTTCACATCCATCTGTTCTACCTCAAAATCAAAAGTAGGAGAAACAGATAAAATTAATCTAATAGAAGCTACCTTGGCAACAGGAGAAATAATATCACCAAAATCAATTCACAGGACCTGGGAATAACATTTTTCTACCAACTGAGCTTTGCATTTCTCCACCTTTCCTTCTATATTCATCTTCTTCTTAAACACCCAGTTTCTACCAATGGGTTTCCTTCCAACTGACAACTCCACTAGATCGCAAGGCTCATTTCTGTGCAAAGATGTCATTTCATCAACCATGGCCTCTTTCAAGAGTTTTCCATCCTCTGAATCTATTTCTTCCCTCACATATCTGCGATCATCATCAATAATAGATAGAAAGTAGATGGACTATACCTTTATGGATTCCTTCTTTCGCCAACTGATCTTCTCATAGCTGGAGTTTGTTTCTCTTCATCTTCTGATTCCTCTTATGCTATAGAGTCTGATTCTTCCTCCTTTATCTCAAACTCTATCTTCTCAGGTTCCTTTAGTAGGAATTCATGTTTTTTAACATCTTTCACCTCTCTAAACACCACATCTCATTTGTACACAACCTTCCTTTTTCTGGGTTCCAAATATTATAACCTTTTAAACCATCCTTATACCTAATAAAGATGCACCTTTCAGATTTACTATCCAACTTTGTTATTTTCTCCTTTGGAACATGTACATATGTATCACATCCAAATGCCCTCAAATGTGATAGAGAAGTTTTCTTACCAGTCCATACCTCTTGTGGAGTCTTATTCTCCAACACTGATGAAGGCGATCTGTTGACTAGGTAACATGTAGTCTCCACCGCCTTTGCCCAAAATTCCTGTCCTAACATGACACCACCAAGCATGCTTCTTGCCTTTTCCATCAGCTTCCTATTCATTCTTTCTACAACTCCATTTTTCTAAGGTGTGTATGGAGTAGGTTTTTGCTGTGCTATCCAACACTTTTTATAGAACCCTTCAAATCATTTATTGCGCTACTCTCCACTGTCATCTATCCTCAACACCTTTATCTTCTTCTTTGTCTGGTTTTCCACCAGAGCCTTAAATTTTTTAAACATGTCAAAGACTTTAGATTTCTTTTTGAGGAAATATATCCATGTATTCCTTGAGAAGTCATCTATAAATGATACATAGTACACACACTTACCCAGTGATGGAACCAACATAGGTCCAAACACATCGTTGTGCATAAGCTCTAATATTTGTTTCACCCTCTTAGCACCAGAGAGGAAACTCACCTGATTATGCTTCCCATTTACACAATCTTCATAGAAATAAAAATCAAAGATAAATTAGACATACCTTCTACCATACCATTACCATGAAGTATTCAAAGGCCCTTCTCTCCAATATGTCCAAGCCTTTGATGACATAGCATGGTATTTTCTCCAGAGTCCACTAAATTTTCTGCTCTACTCTCAGAACCTATAGAAATATTGCACCCATCAATAGTAGTGCTACCTTGAAGCTTGTACAGAGTTCTAATCCAAACTCCTCGCATCAAATATACCAGTTCTCACTGAACCATCTTGCAGGTATCTTTCTCGAACATTGTTTTTACACCTGCATCATCCAACTTGCTTACAAAAATTAGATTTATAGCCAATGCAGGAATATGAAGAACACCCAGAAGTGTTCTAATCCTTCCACCTTGCAACTTCAACTTGAATTTACCATGACTTATGACTCTAGCATTCCTGTCATCCCCTAAGAGGACATCACCACCATCATATTTCTCATACTTGCAGAAACACTCTCTATGGGGAGTGAAGTGAAAGGGTTCACCTAAGTCAATCAATCATGCCTCGTTATATACATGTGTACTTGAATAAGAAGCCAATTACACATTCCCACCTTCATCTGAGGTGGTTTTTTCCTCTACAAAGGGAGCATCATCAGATCCATTTCCTTTCTCAAGATATTTAGATTTACAGTCCCTTTTGAAGTGCCCTTCCTTTCTGCATTTCCAACACAACTTTACATGTTTTCTTCGAGATTTAGATCTCCCACTCAAGGGATTTTTTTTTTATGTTCTGGGACCGTCCTTGTACAAACAAGGAATCATCATTCTGGCCCTCCATATTTTTTCATCTCATCTCCTCCAACAACAAGGATGAGACTATTTCATCAAAATGCAAGGAATTGCATTTCTACCTATTGCAACAACCAGACTATCCCACAAATTTGGTAGAGAACACAACAAACTAATGCACTTATCTTAATATGAAATTTTAATATCAATAGAATATAACTAGCTTACCATAGTATTAAAGGCATTCATATGCTCTGCCACTAAGTCTCCATCTTTCATCCTTAGGTTATACATATTTTTCCATAGGAACAGTTTATTCACTATAGACTTAGATTGGTACAAAATCCCTAACTTGTCCCACAAAGCCTTCATCGAAGCTTCCCTTGATACATTCAGTAATACTAAATCTGAGACACCCAATCGTATTGTGCTCTTTGCCTTCTGATCCAACTTCGCCAAATCTTTAGCTAACATTATTGTTGGTTTAGTACCCAGATCTACCATAATCTACTCATGTTTATCCACTAGTAGATCCTCCATCCTGAGTTTCCACAACTTAAAACTCTGACCATTAAATTTCTCAATCTCTATCTTTCCACTGCTTGTTATCTTCTTTCACCACAAGAGTCGATCCCGAAGATCTCCTACTGAATAGGGTCTACCATAGGCCCAATAAAAACCCCTCAGCAACAAAGGCGTCCCCTTGAAGCTAAAATAGCTTTGATACCAAATGTAGGTTTTAACCGCGTATAGAAATTACCTACGTAAGAATTCCAAAAATCAGAAAATAAACAATGGCGATAGCATAAAACATAAAACATATATCCACAGAGATTTTCCCCTGGATACCAAAACAGAGAATACCAAATTGATTTTTCATTATATTCTTTTCAATATTACAATACATATATATACGTGTCAAATCATCCATAAACCCCAATCCATTAACCCTATATTAGAACATAATTGTAGTTCCCTTGGCCGGATCTACAAAATAACATGGATAGAAAACTATCATTCCCAAAACCATGTGCAAAATCCATGCGCAAAATCATAGGTATGTCCACCCACCAAATTAGGGTAAACAAAAAAAATCTCGGGGTGCTAACCTGAACCCCATGCAGGCGACCTACCGCCCCGCTTGTGACCCCCCCCCCCGTGTGTGGGGTAGTCATGGAAAGAATATAACACACACCCAACATCATCAACCAAGTTCCTACAAGGGGTCTCATAATGATTTTTATAAAATTGACTAAATTAATGTTTAGGTGTTAAAAGATGGTTTATAATGGATTGATTATGCATCATGGTACTAATAAATTATAATATTTTGTTGCCATTGATGAGCTAATGATTTGTGTTGAATGATATATTTGTTTCTCTACAACAAGGAGGTGTCACCATTATTTTCATAATCATCATCATCATTTGAAAGTGTTATCAATTGATTATCTACTTTATTATTTTGCACTATCTATTCTTTGCGAGTTTGAGTGAATCGATTTCTAGAGGGTTGCAAAAGTAACTTAAGCTAGTCATGATGTGACTTGAGAATATGGCCAATATTGAAATTTTTTTAGTTTGTGTTCATATGCACTGAAGTTTGACATGATTATGGTAGATGCATGCATTGACGATATGGGAGGGGTATCAAAACTATTATGCCAGTCATTAAGGTTTTATTTTTCATCATGCTCATTCTTCATACCAAGCTTGTTAATGAAAATGGAAACAAATACCTTACCACTAGCTTGTCATTTTATTGCATTACAGACTTCATTCATTGCATTCTACTCTAAAATAAGCATATCAATAGAATCATTATCACCATATCATCCTCTCCTTGTGGTTTAGTCTGTAATTTAGATATATATATATATATAGAGAGAGAGAGAGAGAGAGAGAGAGAGAGAGAGAGTTGAAACTTGTGTTTATGTGCATACTAATCACAAGATAACATTCTAAGACATATTTACAAAGAGGGTCATTTTCCAGTCATGTTTCGTCTTAAGGGTCTCTCCCAATGGAGGTCTCTCCCCTATAGTATTTAGTATATTTTTGAATGGGTCTTTCTTGGGGAATTAGGGTTTTGTTTAGCCTGAGATGAGATTTTTCTCTAATCAAGTATTTTTGGCCACTAGTTCTAAATTGGTGGGTTCCTCTCATGGTTCAGAGTTTCTTTCTGAGGGTCCTCCAGCAATGGCAGAATTTCAGTCGGTAGATTGTGCACAGGAAGGGATTTCCTTTCAAGATTTTCTTGTATCTTGTGTGGGTTTTCAAGGTGGCTCTAAAGCTTCAATTAGAGGTAAAGAAGCCTTCCGGGGTTTTTCATAGGTTGTTATCCAATTGGCCTCCCTATTTTATCCCTCAGGTCCAGCAAATGTTGATGGATAATCAAGGGTTCCTATTTCAAATAGTGAGCAAGAATTTTTGGTTGGTTTGAAGGCGAATCCCTTGGTGGTTGAAAGTGAAATCCTTCAAGCTCAAGTGGTTGTAAAAAAGGTTGGAAAAAAGGGTCAAGTGCTCAAAGGTTAGGGAAGAAGTGAAGAAGCTAACCTTGGGGGTAGGCTTGTGGCTAGATAAGGTCATTTAGATGACTGGTAAATTTTTGGTTGGAAGGGTTATGGGGTGAAGATTATTTCAAAGCTTTAAAAAAGGTAGAAATTTTATTAACACTATTTGGGAATTGGAAGATACGGAAGGAGGTTGGGTTTATAGCTTTAAGGATCTGGCTGGGTTGGGTAATAGTCATTTCAGCATGCTTTTCAAAGCTCCTCAGCAAGCCTCTTTGGTTGAGAACATTGCCACTACTAGCTATTTTCCTCGATATCCTTATGAGGAAGTAAATAGGGTCCCATTTTCTCTTGTTTCATAGGAGATATAGGGGGAAGTATTACACAGATTCAAGTGTGACAAAAGTATAGGGCCTAATGGTTGGTCAATGGAGTATTTTGTGGATTTTTATGAGTTGGTTGGGCATGATCTTCTTAAGGTAGTTGAGGAAAGTAGGAGGTGGGTCACATGTATGTTGCCTTCAATTGAACATTTATTGCTCTCATGTCTGACACCCTAAATTATTTAGATTATTTTCACCCAATCTCTTTTGCAACAGTGTCTATAAAATCATATCAAAAGTAATTGCTTTACGTTTGAAACAAGTTATTTCAAAATTTATCTCAAATGAGAAATTTTTCTTTCTAGATGGAAGGAAAATTTGCAAAGTAGTCAAAGTGGCTTAGGAGGTTTTACATAGTTTGAAATCTAGAATATTCAAGGGCATGGTTTTTAATATTGATTTTTAGAAGGCTTATGATCGATCTAGTTTGTTATATATAAGGATGTTACCTACCCATTTAGGTTTTTTTTAAATATTTTATCAGCTGGGTAATGGCCTACATCATTTTAGCCTCCTTTGTAGTCCTAATGAATGGATCTACATGATATTTCTTTCATGTAGAAAGGGGCCTATGCTAGGGTTGTCCTTTGTCCCCTCTCCCTTTTCTTTTGATTGTCGAAATTCTCAGTAAGCTTATTGATGGTGCTAGAAATAGTTGGGACTTTAAAGGTTCCATGGTTAGGGTTTGTTTTTGTCTCATATACTTTTTTTTATGATGTTATTTTATTCAATTATGGGTCTTGAAAGTACATAGCCTATCAAAAGAATGTTTTAGTTCTCTTCGATAAGGCCTCTTGGATGGAAATAAATTACTTTAAGTTCTCTTTCTACATTGTCGGTTGCTTTCAGGATGAAGTGGTTTTGGCCTAGGCTCTTTTCCCTTTCAATAGAATTGGGATTGATGACGGGCTCAAGTATTTATGGTTCCATCTAATTCCTAGTTGTTACAAATATATTGAATGGGCCTGACTTATAGCGAAGATTAAGAAACATGTAAAGGTTTAGTGTCATTAATGGATTTCCCAAGAAGGGTGTTTGGTTCTCATAAAATTAGTGTTGGAGGCTATCCCTATATTTTGGATGGCATTGGCTTGGATCCCGAAAGGGATTATTACTAAAATAAAATAACAAACTTTGTTTTCTTTTTCTGTGGAAAGGCTCACATGAAGGAAAAATATTCTCATGGGTCAATTTGGATAAAATTTCCCTTCCAAAGAAATGGGGTCATTAGGGTCTAAAGAATATGGTGGGTTTTTCTAAAGTGTTGGTTGTGAAGGTTGGGTGGAGACTTATCTCAACCCCACAGTTTGTGGATAGAGGTGAATTATAAAAAAAATTATTTCCCCCATTCCTCTAGAAGGTTGGATTTGTAGTCCTGGTAAGCATAATTCGAACTCTTATGTTTTATGGAAAGCTCTGGTGGAGTCTTTTCCACTTATTGAAAATGGTTTGGCATGGAAGATGGGTTTGAACAATCATGTTAAAATTGGTCTAGATGTGTGGACATGATGTGGGGATTCTTTTCACCTCCCTCAAGGTTTTATTGATGCTCTATGTGCCTAGGGAATTAAAACCTTAAATCAAGTGGTTGAACTTGTATCCTCTTCTATATGGGCTCAGGGCTAGCTTTCATCTCGTGCTTTAAATTTCCAAAAGAATGGCATGGTTTCTAGTCCTTCTACACAAGAGCTCTTAATATTTCTCATGTCTAGATTCAAGATGAACCAGATGATCTTCAATGGATTTGTTCATCTTCTAGCCAATACTCTCCAAAGGATGGATATCTCAATATATTTGTGGAAAAGGAACCATGGTTGACGGAGTGGTGGTGGAAGTTGTTATGGAAGTTAAAAATCCCAACAAATTCTCATATGTTTCATTAGTGTCTCCTAGAAAACAAAGTTCCAATAGGGGATAATTTTAAGAAGCGTAGGTTTTATGGGATGTCTCGATTCCCTCTCTATATACCATCTGAAGATTCAGTCAATCACTTATTCTTATTTTTTCCTTTCTCTATTGACATATGGATAGCAGTAAAATATGTTCTTTATTTTTTTGTACAGTGGAAAGGTCTCCCTTTAAAGGACGCTTGTTATTCTTGTTGGTGGTCAGTTCCTCTCTAGAGAATGAGGAATCTACTTATCTTGATTAAATGGGGAATCTAGTTGGGTCATAATAGGATTATTTTTTAGGATAAGGTTCCTTGTGTGGATCACCTAGTGGGGAAGGTTCTCGCTATTTATGATTTAATTCTGGAGGATGAGAATCTTCTTATATCTCGGGTCATCAAAGAAAAATACATTGACAAGTCCATTTCATGGGAATATTTTTACGGTTCTTCTAACAAAGATGGTCAGTACGAAGGAGGATCTATTTTGTATGTTTCTGAGAACCATTCTTTTAGCCTTGAGAGTGGTTTGGGTAAGGGCTCAAACAACTTTGTTGACGTTTTTAGTCTCAAGCTCTTTCTTCTCCTTCTTTTGGATAAGGGGTGCTAGTAGCTGTAAGTCTTTAAGGACTCTGGTATGATTATTAATGGGTTCAATGAAAATTTTTAATGTCATTTGCACACTCTTAGGCCTATTTTGCAAGAAGTCCTTCTAATCAAGCATACCTTTGACTTTATTTCTTGTCATCATATTTATAGGGAATGGAACTCCATTTTTTGTGTTGTTTCCAAGGAAGGTGTGTAACAAACTTGGAGTTTATGGTAGGTTCAAGAGTAGATAGATGATGATCATTTTGTCTATTATATTCATCCCTTCATAAAGGGACTACCACAGGGTGATTAGAGTTTCACTTCTATTTTTTGTTTTTGTTTCATTTTTCAGGTTTATATTATGTTAGTTTGATTTATAATCAGTAGCTCGTAGTTTTTTGGGCTAGTTCACATGTTAACTCTCTCACTACAACACTTTTATGTTTTTTCATAACTCCAATAACAGTCCTTTTGGACTGTTTGATGTCCTTCGAACATGATATGAGTGTCTATTTCAATAACCTATCAGTATTTCTTGTGTCTCTATACATTTTTGATATGCCTTTTGGAATCTACAATAGGTACATTTCAATATTATTTAATGCAATTTACAATTTTTCTCTGGGGAAAAAATCAACTATCCATGTGAAAAGATCATGATCCACGAAAGACAGACTTCTCATTGAAATAAATCAATGACTCGCTTAGTACTACTAACTAGGCCTCCTATTCTACAACTAATCCAAGTCAATTCAATTAAAAAAATATTATAGCCCATTGTCTAGTCACGTCATGATGGTTCTCATCCAAATGATGCCCATTCCAAGTAAGCGAACTCATTAAATTGAAATTTTTTATTGATCTAAAATGTTTCGTCAAACTCGGATCTTTGAGTTTTTATAGCTGAGGATGGTGGAATTAAATTATAAATTACACTTATTTGATAAGCAGGGTGATAAGGGGATGGCACCAACCTTAGAGAAGTCCACAAATGCTTCTAAGGAAGTTCTTAGTGATCATTATTTGTTTGATGATGATCCGTTGTTCATCTATCTCTTGACCCATTCATAACAATCAATAATCTTGTGGTTAGAATGAATGAAGAACTTGCTCATTTAGTTCACATTAGAAATAAAACTCCTGAGATGAAAGATAGGATCAACATGTTCAACCAACGTATTCAGTGATATTAGGTAATAAACATATTTTAAAGTGATATTTTTATGTCATAAGTTAAATTATGAATATTTATTTTTTAACTTTTACATCA
>APFE030221394.1:4345-20481 GCA_000404065.3 Pinus taeda
GTGAAAATGATCTAGAAGGCGGATCAAGTCATGTTTTAATCTGAGTCATTGATTAGAGACTTAATCTCGGTTGTTGAAGACTCAACGGGAAAAGTATAAAATGGAGGCTTGGGGTTCATTTGGAAACACACACGGAGAGAACGAATTGATCTGGAGTTCGATTTCTGGGGCTAGGAAGTAGAGAAATTCAAACTGAGTGATCATTCTGCAATAGAGGGGCAGTGAGAATCCGAGAGAAGGATTTTCCGGAGAATACTAACAGAGAGGCAGAGAGACATTGTTGTAGCCGGGAGAGCTGACGCTGGTCCAGTCTAGCCCCATGCAACCTTGACGCAGAGCCAGAAAGGCCAGCGCAGAGGGGAAAGTTGCCTATCACGCAGAAGTCAGAACTGCCAAAATAGCTGGGAAAGTTGACGCAGAGGGCAGAAGAGGTAATGCAGGGCTAACAAAGGCCTTAAAGGCTGACGCAAGGCATACACAGGGCCAACATAAAAGTAGCCAGGGTTAGCCAGTCTTGTTTTCGTATCAGCTGGAATTTTGTCAGGTGAAGTGAGGTAAAACTCACTCAGATTTTCCGCCAATATTTTCTTTGTAAAGGATTGCTAGATGAGCATCCTAGATTTGTATTCAGATATCTCTCCTGCATAATAATAAACCCTCAGATTTGTTGCACTGATTTTCCCACATTGGGTTTTTCCGGGGACTATTGTGTCCAAAAATAAGTGTGTCTTATGTATCTTGTTCTTTGCTCTGTTATCTGTTTCATGATATCAAATATTTAATTAGTGTAAGCTACAGAGGTAATTTGCTTCAGTATTCAGAAGAATAACTTGATGAATGTAATTTAAAAATCAAGTAGGTGAAATAGATTCAGATTTGCTGCAGTAGGGGTTCCTTCAGTGTAGGAATTTTCACACAGTATCAGAGGATTGATTTTGAAATAGGAACAACAGATCCAGCGCTGGGCAACGACGCCGAAAGTTACACTTGGCAGCAATTCGAATCCCCTTGAATGGATTGCGCAATCTTTGCTGGGAAGCAGATCCGAGGAAATCTCTCTGAGTGAGACAACAAAGAGGTACAATTTCTAGTTCATGAGTTTGCAGAGGCAGAAGGAGTGACACAGAGCCTCAACGTAATGCTCGAAGGGCACAGTTTTTTCCGGGGCAAGAATCTGTTGGAAAAGAACGAAGACACATAGAAGGGAATTTTCTCCTCAAAGAACTTCCCACCAGAAAGTTCAAATTTCTCACTTGCTGAGCAGTGGTAACTAGTGACTAGAGGAGTCAATTCGACAGTTGGGTGAGATGGCATCGCATGGGCTCAGAGATCAGGACAAGTTGGACGGAGCCTCCAACTATGTCATATGGAAGATTAGAATCTTAGCTGTTCTGGAGGAATATGATCTCGAGGCCTACGTCAAAAGTGTTGTAGTTGTTCCTGTTGACAACGATCAAAAGAAGAAGTACAAGGCTAAGCAAGGGAAGGCAAAGAGGCTCATTCTCGATGGAGTTCAAGATCATGTGGTCTCACACTTGCAAGGCAACAATACAACCCAGGAGATGTGGGAAGCCTTGTCGTCTCTGTATGAAGGCTCTTCCGAATAGCGGAAGATGTATTTAGAGCAAAAGTTGCAACGAACCTCGATGCAGAAAGGAGAAGGGTTGAACCTCTATCTTCAACATCTTCAGGACACCAGAGACTAGCTTGCTGTAGTGGGGTCCACTCCGCAACCAACCACAATGGTGAGGATAGCCCTAATGGAGTCTCGGATGAACGGCAAGTTTTCGTCCAAAGCATATTGGGCAGGGAAAATCTACTTTCATGGGAGAGGATGTGGGCGGCTCTTCAATAGGAGGAGTTAAGGAGGGACCTAGTGAAGGCCAACGTCAATGGCAGCAGTGGGAGTGGCACAAAGACGAAGGAGGAGGAGGAAAACACAACTCTAACATCGAAGGGACAATAGAAGCTGAAGCAGAAGAAGGACATTTCGAAGGTGAAATGTTTCAGATGTGGCAAGATGGGTCATTTTGCATCTCAGTGTCCTTTGAAGCAAAAGGATAAGAATGAGAAGCATGATCCAAAGGTTGCAGCCGCGAAGATATTCGAGGATGAGTTTGTTATGAGTGCCCACGCATCTCCAGGAGAGAGATGGGGTGATATTGAGTTCTAGTCGGGAGGACTACATGTGGACAAGATCCTTGAGGAGTCCACCTCTTAGATCAATTCCTTGCTACTGGAGCCCAAGATTCAGCAGTAGCGAGATGGAATTAGTGTCAGATGATGTGGTGGATTGTTTGGAGGACAGATGCAGTAGCTTGGGACCAAAGACTGATCAGCATAGAACAAGGTTGGCAGCAATGTAGTTGGCACAGTGCAGAAGTCAGCAACAGTGTAGAGGATTCAAAGGGTCAGTAGCAATCAGATTCCAACATTCATTGTATTATGCTAAACACAGTTAACTTCAAATACTTTTGGATGTTTTTCAGTTGCTTCTCTCAGCAACTGAGTTGCAGTACGGATGTAGTGTTAGTGGTGGTACTACTAGCAGCATAGCAAATGCAGCGCTTGAGAGGGAGTTGTAGTACAGATGCAGCAGTGGCAGTGGAGGTGTCATGGGCAGCAATACAATAGCAGTAGCAACACAGTTTTAGTAGCAGCAACAGTGCAGAAAGGAGGTGCTTTAGAAACAGAGTAGCATGCAGGTGGACATTGTTGCTAGAGCACTTTCCTCGCTAAGAGGGAATGTTATTTTTTGTAGCATCGGAAGTGCTCTAGCCTTGAAAATTGGTGGAGAGGCTAAGGCACGTGAATTCTAAGGAACCCAGAAACCGTATGGTGAAATTCCACCCGGATTGTATTTTATTAAAAAAAAAATATTTTTAATGGAGTTCCTAAGTCTAAACTTAGGGAAATTAAAATATTAATGGATATTAATCAAAATATGGGCGAAAATGATCTACAAGGCAAATCAACTCATGTTTTAATCTTAGCCATTGATTAGAGACTTAATCTCGACCGTTGAAGACTCAACAGGAAAAGTATAAAATGGAGGCTTGGGGTTCATTTGGAAACACACACAGAGAGAACAAATTGATCTGGAGTTCGATTTCTGGGGCTAGGAAGCTAAGAAATTCTAACTGAGGTGATCATTCTGCAGTAGAGAGGCAATGAGAACCTGGGAGAATGATTTTCTGGAGAACACTGAAAGAGAGGCGGAGAGAGCTTGCAGAGTGGCAGTGCAGTAGCCGGGAGAGTTGATGCTAGGCCAGTCTGGGCCCAAGCAACCTTAATGCAGAGCCAAAAAGGCTAGCGCAGAGGGGAAAGTTGTCTGTCACGCAGAAGCCGAAACTATCAAGAACTGCTGGAACAACCGAGATAACTAACACAGTGGGCAGGAGAGGTGACGCAAGGCTGACGAAGAGCCTGAAAGGTTGACGTAGGGCCAGCGCAGAAGTAGCTGGGGTTAGCCAATCTTGTTGCCGGATCAGCCGGAATTCTGCCGAGTGAAGTGAGGTAAAACTCACTCAGATTTTGCGTCATTATTTTCTCTGTAAAGGATTGCACCCTCAGCACCCTCAGCAGTTTGTTTATTGCCCCACATTATTCACGAGATGATGCACTTGGACTAGTGTGCCCAGTCAGCGTACCATATGGAGTGGCAATTGACGTGAGGCCTAGAGGAGGTTTGTCTCACCCTTGGGACATGAGAGGGCAAGCACCATCATCAGAGCCCTCATTTGGAGCATTATATAGGCTTATCTATCATCTGGAGGCCCATGAGAACAATGTTTATGCCCCAAAACCACTTTGGGGCCCCACATGATGACTTGTATGGAGGATTAGGGCCATCCCCTATTTGGTGATTATGGAGCCCTCTCTCTCATCTAGGCACCTATAAGACTCAATGTGGCCCTCCAAGGGCCTTACATCAGCATGATGTTATCAACTTGGCTAGCATTTAGAGGGCTAATTTATAATTTCAAAAGGCTACATGGTTGGCTTGTAACCAAGGCTTGTATTTTGCACATTTTTATAATGTTAGGGGCTCCTAGGCTAATAATTTGACAGAGTGAGTCTCATATAAATAGAACTTAGGTTCATTTGTGAGAGATCATCACCACCCTTGGATTGGTTCTCTTGTAAAAGAATTCACACTTTTCCTTTGGAGCCATTGGAGACTCTTTTGATGCATTTTGATGTGTGGAACATGATTTGCTTTTCTTCTTTGGAGCTCCTTCTTGAATGATGGATGGATATATTGCATGTCTCTTTGTATGTGCTTAATGTTGATGGAAATTTTTTTGAAAGTTGTTTAATGTATGGAATTGTTACTCTAGAATATGTGAATTCATGCCCTAATTGTTGAAGATTAATTTTAGAAAGTGTTTCTAGTAGAGTATTGCATATGTTATCCAATGCAAGGTAAGTAATGAATGTTTCTAGTGAATGAATATCTTTGAATTCTTCATGAAACTCCATCATAAATATTTGAAATTGGTACCTAGGGCATCGATTTCGAGCCTCCTTAGAAGAGTTTTATCTTATCTTAAGCATCTCAAGACTCCATTTCCCAAAGGACTAGGCACTAGTCCAAGGATTTTAGTGATCAAACTCCTCTTTCTCCATATTCTCCTCCTAAATTTTAGTCCCCTAAAGGTAGGGTAGAAATCTAGGGCTTGCAGAGAAATTTTAGGGAGGTGATTTTTTGGGAATTCAATGGTCCAAACATCAAGCTCGGGGTCTAGGCCACCTATGCTCCAAGTTTGGTGGGAATCCGCCCAAGTTTCATCCATAAAATCTCTTGCTATAATTGCTACTCCAAGAGGGAAAACCTAGGTCTTTTTCTCTCACCTTGGGGACTTCTTTGAGGGTTGTATAAGATTAGTATTCATTGGAATAAATCATAAGAAGCCCTTTCTTCTCTCGGGCCTTAACTTTGTGAATACCTATTACCAACGATAAACCTTTAAACCCTAGGTCTTGTGCCTTCTTTTCTAGGGTTTTTCTTAGAAAGCGGTTTGCTTCTTTGAAGGCTCATACCTTTATTGAGCCTCTCTTCAAATGAGCTCTAGCTCCATCACCTTGACCTCCAAACCTAGAATATATATTATAGGTGATCATAATCATGTCAGGACTCTTACCATCGGTGAAATTCCATAAAGAGAAGGGGACCTTGGCTATGGTGACAGTGGGCCATTGTCCCATTATTGTCACTTAGTCTAGTAGTTGTCCCATAGGTTTTCTCCCTCTAGGGCCCTGTGGTAACACACTCTATCAAGAAGCACAAGGGACTAAGTAGAGTTGCCTTGGATATGGACAATAATGAACATTAAAATGGAGTATTGATAAATTTTCTTCAATAGTAAAACATAAAGAATGTAATTTCGAACTAGTATAATTATTCCACAAAGAAACCTATGCTATTGAAAATAATGTTGGAGGTCTTAGCAAATGACTTTGGCTCAAAACAACAAAAAACATTGTACAAAGAGGGAAATATAGTTCTTGCAAACATTCAAAATTTCATAAATGGAAGGAAAGGAAATACATTTTCTAAAAAAATTCTATCAAATAATAATATTCTTTACATTTAGGGGATATCATATTTGCTTTGTACTTTGAATTATGAAGAATATTAAAAACATGTTATCTGAAGCATACCTTAACACAATGTGGAGTTGCGTGAAACAGTCCCTTTGAAAGTATCTCTGTAGCTTCCCCAACTTGGTACGCTATGTCATGTTCTCCATAAATAGCCTGAAACGACAATGTCTACATATGAACAACACATTTTTAAAAAGGATATAAAATTGTATGTACCACTTCTTACATAAAGACAATGATAAACTCATATATTGCCAATATAGCATTAAGACAATTGTTATTCGTATGCATTAAACTAATAATTTTTTATATTAGAAATTTAGCTTGATAATTGAAAAATGGATAACACAAACTAGAATACATAGGTAAAGTTAGGGTGCTTCCAACTCATATATCCTCACCTCCTTGAAATAAAATATGGAAGGAAAACATGAACCTCGGTAACGGGTTCTTTTCTTGCTCTATTTGTTGTTGGTTTGGCCTATCGTTCTTGCAAAAGGTGCTAGGTCAGCTACCCTAGAGATATTGGTATTGATATCGTAAACAAACTCATGTAGGGAGACGTTGTCATGACTAATAAAGATAAATCTTTAACTGTTGGGGCCAATGTCATTAAAGGAGGAGTAGATGATCTTTCTACAATGTATATTCATTTTATTGCAAATAACCCAATTCACATATTGACACCAACTTCAATATTTTCTAAGATATTGGAGCTCAATAGTGTTCAAACTTCAAAGCAAGCACAAGGAGGATCAGTGCTCCAATGGAAACAACAACAAAATTAGGTTAAAAAAGAAAGTTTCTTACTTCAAACAACTCTCTGTAAGCCTAAAGAGCACCTCACTAAGTCTCCTCCAAAGCTTAGGCTTACAAAAGCAAGGCAAGGCAATATTACTTACAAAAGGTGGTAAGATTGGCTACCCCAAAGGCATTAGATATTGATACGACAAACAAACTCATGTAGGGGGAGGTTGTCATGACTAATAAAGGAAAAGCTTAAATGTTGAGGCCAACATCATTAAAAGAGGTGTAAATGATCTTTAAGCAAGGTATCTTCAATTTATTGCAAATAACACAATCAAGAGATGACATCTTCTAGGGTTTACAAGGCACTAGCGCTCAATGTTATTCAAAGAAAGCATTAAGAGGATTAGTACTCTAGTAGCAATGACAACAAAAGTTTGATTGCAAAAAATGAAATTTACTCTAGACTCTCTATCAAGCCAAAAGAGCATATTCCGAAGTCTACTCCAAAGCCTGCACTTATAGAAGCAAAGAAAGGCAATATTACTTACATCCATATGCAGTTTCAAGGTCTAGATGGACATTTCTATCCAACAAAAGCCCTCTATAAAGAGCTCTATTAATTGTTAATGTCACCCTATCTTGTTGAACACCAACCTTCCATTCTAATTGATTAAATCTAATAAAACCTTTTTAACTAATGAGGATGTTATATTTGTTGTTGAACGAATCCAAACAAGGGTTATCATTCTTCATTTATTATGGTAGATCCCTGTAGTAAATGATATTCGCAAGTGGTGTGTTGACATTTAGGAGCCCAAGAATTAGATGATGAATAATGAATTCCTCATGATGTCTGGGCAAGAGTTACAAGATACAACTGCATAGCACTAGAAAAGGGGATGCAGCACAAGCATTGCTCTTGAATGGCATGGGGGTGATTGTTGGTACTTTTGCATATGTGCAATGTCTTAGTTTTTGTAGCATCAGAGGTGTTCTAGTCTCGAAGCTTTGTGGAGAGGCTAAAACACAGGAGTTCTCCATAACCCGAAATCGTTTCTAGAAATTTCACTTAGAAGTGTCTCAATTAGATTATTAGCCAATTTTTTAATATTCCCTAAGTCTAAACTTAGAAAGACTGGTTAATTAATTAGAATTAATTGAGATAAGGTGTGAATCATCTAGAAACTCACACAGATTGACTCTGATATGATCTTAGCCCTTGGTTAAGTTTTAATCTTAGCCATTGGAGTCGCAACAGAAGATTATAAGAAGTTGATGAGTAGATGGAGAACGCACTTGACACACACACTTGAGGTCCATTTCCTTGGAAATTTTGATTTTCCAGATAGCAGCAATAGGTGTTAGAAGAGTTCGAGCTTCAGAGGACAATAGAGACAGAGAGGGGTAGGGACATTGAAGCTGGAGGAAGATTTTCTAGATCTAGTGAGTACTTTGCAGAGAGGTTGAGATTTTTTCTAGGAGACTGCACAAAGGAAACGCAAACCATCAAAGAGCAGTTCGATTTTTGTTGAGGGGAAGACGTCTTTAGTTCCAATGGCTGGGAAGGGGTCCCAGAGTGCCAAAGAAGCATTTTCCTAGTCAATAGCAAGCAGGATGGGTAGATTGGCAGTTGATTAAGGCAGCACGTGTGACAGGCAACTTTACTATGTCGTAGAGCCTACGCAGGCCCAGTTGGACAGCTAGCCTTTCAGAGCTCAAACAGTGCTTGGATTGCTCGGAGTGAGGGCAATTTTGCTCAAAAAAAATATGCCAATATTTCTCTGCAAGATTGCCAGTATTCAGCATCCAGATTGTACTTAGATTTCACTGCTACTTAATAATATAAAACCCTCAACTATTGCACCGGTTTTTCCAAGTTCGGTTTTTCTGGGGACATTTATCCAAAAGAAATTGTGTTAATTTTATGTTTGTGTTAGCATTTCTCAATTCCAATGCTTTATTTTCCGCAGAAATTATTTGTGAAGGTTGCACTGTGATTTATTCGATATTTGTCATAGCAAATAAATTGTTAAATTAATTAACAATTAGAAGAATTTATTCCAGTTACTGCAATAAGATTTTAAACTTGGAATTTTCACACAATGCTAGTATGAAGTGTTTAATATAGGGTTTCCTTCTCAACAAAATTATCCTCTTTAGATGGAGCTTCCCTGCATATCCAAATACTTTAGGGCATGTATTGAAAATATCATTTTTCATTTTGGTTGACTACTTGTTGGCGAAAACCATGGATCTTATTCCTTAGATCAAAATACTAAAGTTTGTGTGGAAGTGGACATATTGAGGAAGCTTCTTTTCAAGATTCACTAGCTTTACAATAGTTTTGCACATGTTCAAAGGGTCATGTATCTTAATCTCCCTAATTTTTCCTTTTCCTAATCATCTCCTACTCAATTCAAGAAATTTTGTCCTTTCCACAAACAAGAAACTTCTTAAGCTACTTCTTCTCAAAATTCTTGTTAGTTATTAAATAAAAATGAAATACTTCAAAAGCAATTAGAAGACTCTTCATGATGGAAGGTTCAAAACATGAAAAAAAAAGTTAAACAACTACCAAAAGAAAGTATTAGTTTGCCAACCAAAAGGGACAAAAAAAGGGTGCTAAGAAAGACTCGTCGAAGTAGTACATGCTTCCAATTTTCCAATATTAATCACAATATTAGGAATATCTAGATGTCCACTTAATAGAGGGCATCATCATACTAGCAAAGTTCGATGAGTACTAACAACTGTTGATTTGTGGTAGCATCGGATGTGTTCTAGCCATGAAAATTGGTGGAGAGGCTAAGGCACATAAGATCTCCAAGACCCAGAAATGGTTTGGGGAAATTCCACCATGTTGGAGAGATATTAAAATAATTAATATTTTTAATGGGTTTCCTAAGTCTAAACTTAGAAAAAATAAAATATTAATGGGTATTAATATAAAATTGGGTGAAAATGTTCTAAATCACATGGATCAAACCAAATCTAATCTTAGTCATTGATTAGAAACTTAATCTTGGTCGTTGAAGACTCAACAGGAAAAGTATATGAGGAGACTTGAGGGTCAATGGGAGATACACCAAATTGATTAGTCAGTTCGCTTTTCTGAAGCGAGGTTTGCTAAGAGAATCGAACCAATGATCTGTTGCAGTGAGGGGCAGTTCGGCAGAATGCTAAGAATACATAGCAAAGAGGCAGAGATAGTGCCAGAGAGACAGCGCAGAGCTTGGGAAGGCTAACAAAGAGGCAGATGGGACTAACGCAGAGGCTGAGGAGGCCAGCGTGGGTGACGTAGAGGGCCAGAGGGCTAACGCAAAGAGCCAAGTGGTTGACGCAAAGGCAGCAGTAGCTGCGTAGAGGCTAGCAGAGCTGACGCAGGGTCAATAGGCAGTGCTGGAGATTTTCGTGGGGCATACTGGAGCTGAGAGGGTGACACAGTCCCTAGAGAGTGACGCAGAGCAGTGGAGAAGCTTGGAGTAGCTTTCACTGTCCAGCTAAGGAGCTGTCGTAGTTGTTGTGGGATCGATCAACCAGAATCTCTGTCTCCGAGGAGAGGTACTTCTGCCAAGGAAATTCTCTAAACATTGACCCATTTCTGGCACCCAAGTTGTATTCAGAAATTGCAAAATAATAAAACCCTCATATCTGCTGCACCGGTTTTCCCGCATTGGGTTTTTTGGGGACAATTGTCCGAAAATAACGGTGCCCCTTGTGTGTTTGTCTAGTATTTCAATTGTTGATCTATATATGAGTTAAGGTTGCATTTGTGTTTATTTTCAGTATTTATAAGTATAAATAAGTCAAAATGTACCACCGTAGGGAGAGGTACTGTAGTCTTTCAAACAAAAGCAGGGGATTGACTTCGAGCAACCAATGTGTTGCATGTGTCGAGATTGGGGATGAACTTACTCTTTGTATCTCAGCTTCAAAACAAGGGTTATGATGTTTTCTTCATTAAGGAGAAAGTATATGTCAAACACCCGAGTTGGAAAAACAAGGCCCAGATTGGAGTCAGAAGTAACAAGCTATATAGATTACAACTAGAATCTCCAATGGCACTGATAGGTAGTAGTGGGGAAAAATATTTGAATGAACTATGGCACAAGAGGATGGGACACTTACACCATGGGGGCTCTAAGAATTCTCGAGAGAACAGTATCAGGAGTTCCAGAGTTGAGTTCCCAATGAGATGATGTATGGAGAGGATGCGCACTAGGCAAGTACGCCAAAGCGGCATTGATACACTAGGACTAAGCGTTGTGGGATTGATACACTCAGATATCTGCAAACCCATGTCCACAAAAGCTCTAAGTGGTGTTGAATACTTCGTCACCTTCATTGATGACCATTCCAAAAAGACTTGGATGTATTGTCTAAAAACCAAGGATGAGGTTTTTGGTCGATTCAAAGAGTTCAAGGCTCTAGTTGAGAATTTGACAGGAAAGCGGATAAAGATATTGCGCTCAGACAATGGTGGAGAATAAATCGACAAGGACTTCACTGATTTTTGCGCAAGAGAAAGCATCAGAAGAGAGTGGATAGCCCCCTATAATCCGAAGCAAAATGGAGTAGCAGAAAGGAATAATAGGACTATTGTTGAAGCAGCTAAGGTAATGTTGTACGATCAGGATATGCCCAAGTTTCTATGGGCAGAAGCATGCAACACAGCAGTGTATGTCCAAAACAAGACTCCTCACAGGCCATTAGGTAAGATTAGTTTGGAGAGTGTCTTCACCAACACCCAAAGAAAGGAGGAAGAAATTGGATCAGACTATGAAAAAGGATATCTTGTCGGATATAGCGAGAATGCTAAGGCATATAGAGTCTATCTTCTAGGGAATAGGAAGATCATAATTCGTCGGGATGTAAAGTTCATGCAGGACTGAGCTTTCGTAAAATCCCAAGAAATGCCTTCCGAAGAGTAGTCAAAGGATGTTCCATTGGTCCTACCACTTCAACCAGTGGAAACTAGCACCGGTATTTCTCCAAAAGGCAATACTCCAGAGGTATCACAACAAGTGGAGTCTCAGGAAGAGGAGGAACAAATAGATATACCCACTACCAGTGGTAGAACGAGTCGGGAACTTCAACAAATACTACGAGATGCAGAGGATTCTGTCATTGTGCCCAGGTACGAGAAAAGGGAGCGTAGACAATCAGACAGATACCAAGCCTTAGTGGCTCAGGTTGGAGAACCCTCTAGTTTTCAAGAGGTCGTTCAGCATCAAGTATGGGTAGATGCTACGGTGGAGGAATATAGTTCTGTAATGGTCAATGATGTCTAGGAAGTGGTACCTAGACCTCATGATAAGTCAATTGAAGGTTCCAGATGGATCTACAAAGTCAAATACGCTGCAGATGGCATTGTGGAAAAATACAAAGCCAGGTTTTTGGCTAAGGGGTATGCTCAGAAGGAAGGGATAGACTACGAAAAAACCTTCACCCCAGTAGCCAGGTATACTTCTATTAGATCCGTGATATCCCTTGCAGCACAGATGGGGTGGGAGATTCACCAAATGGATGTCAAGACAGCATTCTCGAATAGGGTGATAGAAGAAGAAGTATATATTGAGCAATCAGAGGGTTTTGAGACACATGAGAAGAAATCTCATGTATGCAGGTTAAAGAGAGCCTTGTATGGGCTTAAACAGGCACCTAGAGCATGGTACGGTCGAATTGATGGTTACTTACAAAAGATGAGCCTCTAATCCTAGTATTAAATGTGGATGATCTTTTCCTGACAGGCTCATCCAAGCTCATCAAAGATTGCAAGGAAAACCTAGCTACAAAATTTGACATGAAGGATTTGGGACGAATGCATTATTTCCTGGGGTTGGAAGTTTGGCAGTAGAAGGGTGGGATTTTCCTTGGACAAGAGAGATACACTACAGAGATTTTGAAAAGATTTAGAATGTAAGACTGTAGACCTATGGCTACTCTAATGATTACCAACTAGAATAAGATTGACGCATCCGAAGATAAAGAAGCAATCCAACATTGTACAGGCAACTCATAGGATCCTTGATGTATCTGCTCAATACCAAGCCAAACATTGTTACGCTGTCAACACCCTCAGTCAGTTCATGGTGGAACCAAAGAGGACGCACTGGGCAGCAACCAAGCATGTTCTCAGATATATACGAGGAACAATCAACCATGGACTAATGTACAACCAAGGCAATGACATCAGGCTGAGTGGGTTCACTGACACAAATTGGGCTGGAAGTTCAGTAGATTGGAAAAGTACCACTGGGTATTGTTTCAACATTGCATCGGGAATGACCTCCTGGTGTAGTAGGAAACAGAAATACGTAGCTCTGAGCTCAGCTAAAGTTGAATATATGGTAGCTAGCACAGCTTCATGTGAAGCCATATAGCTTAGGAAATTGCTTGTGAATCTATTCAAGAGAAGGATGGAAGCGACTAATATTTTGTGTGATAATCAGAGTTTCATCAAGCTCTCTGAGAATCCAGTTTTTCATGATTGGTCGAAGCACATTGACATCAGGTGTCACTTTGTTAGAGACTATGTCTAACGAGGGGTTGTACAATTGAGATACACCCCGACAAGAGAATAAGTGGCAGACATTCTCACCAAGGCTCTAGGAAGAACAAAGTTTGTTTATTTCTGGGAGAAGATGGGGATGGTTCAGAATTCATTTCAGTAGTAAAAGCAGATATTTTAAGGAGTTGCAGTGCAGCAGTTGGCATTGGCAGTGCTATGGGCAGCATGATGCAGCATATTTAGAGGGAGTTGCAATACGAATGTAGTAGTGACAGTTGCAGTGTCATGGACAACAGTACAGGGTGCAACAACGCAGTAGATGAGGGGCAGCAGGCTGACCATCAACAGCGCAGAGGACCAATGTCAACAATTAGTGTGATGCTTCTATTGGGAGGCATTGCTAAACACATTCCTCGCTAAGAGGGAGTGTTGATTTTGGGTAGCATCGGATGTGATCTAGCTCCGAAATTTTGTGGAGGGGCTAGAATTCATGAGATCTCTAAGACCCAAAAATCGTTTGGAGAAATTCCACCCGGATGATGAGTTATTAAAATAATTAATATTTTTAATGGGTTCCTAAGTCTAAACTTAGGAAAATAAAAATATTAATGGGTATTAATAAAGATATGAGTGAGAAGCTTCTAAGAGACAAGGATCAAGTCTGTTTTAATCTTAGCCATTGATTAAGGACTTAATCTCGACCATTGATTCATCAACAGGAAAAGTATAAGACAAGACTTGAGAGTCATTTGGAGATACATCGAGCAAATACTCAGTAACCCAAGGAAAATCGATTCTCAAAGAGAGATTTCGATTTCAGAGGGAGAGTTGCAGGGTGAAGGAAGAGGAGGATTTCAGCATCAATCAGAGACTGAGGAAGAGGTGACGCAGTGCCTCAGAGAGAGCGCAGAGGGAGAGCTCTGAGAGACAACGCATGTAGGGACAATTGCTTGAGTGGCTTCATTGCCAATAAGGATACTAACCAATGTTGCGAAAATCATGATTGGGATTAAACGGCGAGGGTCTGAAATCAGAGATAGAAGAAAAAAAAAAAAAACAAAAACAAAACAAAAAAACAAAAAATTAAAAATTAAAATTAAAATAAAAAATCAAAATAAAATAAATAAATAAATAATCGTAAAATTGGGATAAAATCAATAAAAATTGGCAAAAGTATTAAAAGAAAAAAAAATAAAAAATAAAAAAAAAAAATAAAAAAAAAATACAAAAATCAAGATTTTTCCCAAAAAATCGCGATTTTTTCGAAAAAAATCAAGATTAAATCACTATTTTTTCAAAATGAAAAAATCGTCGATTTAATCGTTTCAACGAAAATATCACAATTTTTTGAAAAAATCGTGATTTTCGCAACACTAATACTAACACATTTAGTTTCTTGTGAGTTTCAAAATCATAATTAGGCACTAAGTATCCTCACTCACATACACTCATAATCCTAAGATCTAATATCTTGTTGATTGGTTAATATTGCTTAAATTGGTAATTGAGGAGTTATTGGATGTTGGCATTTCTTGAGGATCTAATTACATGAAATTGGCATTGTGATATCTTGTTGACATATCTTGGAAAATTGTTAATTGTGTAAGGAACGTTAATCATCTAATTGTCTATCTCTTGAGCAATTGTCACTAATATCCTTTTCATTCTTGTGTTATCTCATATAAGTGAACCTCAGCTAATTGTTTTAAGTAACATTTTGGATAAGTGCACTAATCTCTTTTACTTGCCATCATTGTCATTATTGTTTCATGGTTAAAATCTATTGTGGATAATAATTTTATCTTTGGCATATTGGTGATTTGTTCTTAAGAGCATCTATTTTATTGGCTTCTAATACTTGAGCAATCATCTCTTGGTTATATTGAAATTATATCTTTTGGGCACTATTGTAATTGAGCACTCCATCTTGTAAGATAAATTGTAATTAAATAATTAAGATCATAAACAATCTTAACACAAGAGCACCCAAATCCTTTTGCATTTGCATCCTAGGCCTAGATTTCCATTAATCAATTTACCTCTAAGCATAAGCTTGGTTAATAGAAAGATAGGAACGCCATTCATTTCAGCAACTAGATCAATAGAGATTTATCCTTCAAATTTGTGAAGGAGACAAAGGTTCGAGGTATTTAACCTAAGAGGTGCCTCTAGGAACGGTTGCCCAATCCCTCAAAGGTGAATGCATGCATTTAATCACTTATTCAAGGTCCCAGAAGAATTTTGCATTGCATTTAACCCGTATAAGAATAAAGATAACAACATACATGTAGTTAACCAATAAGATAACAAGAATTACATCAAAATTTTGACTTACATGAGAAAGAGAGTATATCCATTTATCAACTTCGCATTAGAAAAGCTCCAAAGACAATAGCAAAATCCAAACATCATAGCGCATCAAGAAAAGCTCCAAAAATTTATCCCAGCAAAAAGTGTGAAAATATCATAAGAGATACTAATCTAATGCAAGTGATGATTATGAAAATGAATCATCTCATTTCTATTTATACAATCCTCTAAGGGATTCGAATGGCTTAATTTGGACTAATAATACCCCTAAAATAAAAATAACGTGCATAATAACAATATTTTTAGTGACAAGCCCACCAAAATAACTCAATAAAACAAGAATAAGCCTCTCAAGAGGGCAGAATGATCAATATAGTGAGTCGTTGGGCATTTGAAGAGGCCTAATGAAGTCCTAGGGGTGCCATGATGTAACACTGGTCTCCAAACATAGTGGACAAGGGGTTGGCCCCTTGTTTTCCAAGAAAGAACCTGTAGTGCTCCCAAGTGGGTGTGGGGGCACAAGGACATCCTCATGAGTCTCCAAGTGGATCAAAAATGCCTATAGACTATATGCAAGGGCTAGGATGATGACATAAGTCCTCCCTCTGCAGCGGGAGACATCCTTTGGACCCTGGAACGTATGCCAAGCATATGGGGCATGTGTGCAGCCAACTAGGCAAGGTGAACTAGGTGCATCATCCTCATCGAAAAGGTGGAACACGATTAATCAACGAATGGTGTTGGGGATCCATGAAGTACTCTCTACTATGGTGGAGGCCCATGGCTTTCAACGTGTTGACTACTGGAGTAGCACCTGATGATCATGTGACGACTCCATGCCCAAGGATGATCCAGAGGACACTTGTACCATCAGATGTCATCAGTCAACAGAGTTTTTTAACTCTCCTTCTATCTTCTCATCATCTTTCTTCTTTGTACCCAGATTCCACACCCTACG
>APFE030221397.1:0-14874 GCA_000404065.3 Pinus taeda
TATTCAACTAACCCATAAGAACCATGTATTTCCTTCATGCAATTGCATGTTCCACATCCGTAGCTCAAACTGAAGTGCTCCAAGAGAATAAGATTAAGTTTATAGTCCAAATATTATTGTGAGATAATAATATTTGACTTTTTCTATTTTTGACAGCCAGTCTAAAAATAGACTTGATCACTCACACTGTGATCACTCACACTTTCATCAAAAATAGAAGTCCATCTATTTTTCCCAACTTGATCATCATCCATAAACAGCAACCTGCAATCCATAGACATGATCCATATGTCTAAAAATAGACATAGTCTAAAAATAGACTGGCGCCAAAAATAGCCTGCGGGCCCACTTAGTGAAGGTGACTCTTTTCACTAAGCTCCATCATCTTGTTGCAATCTCAACAGAAAGTAATATTTTTATGTTTTTTTTTATTGATATTGGGCCCTGCATTTGTCTTTATTGTGTACAGTTCTCATAATTCATATTTTTTCTAATTCTTGATAGTGATGTCTTGATTTTTCTGTTTATCTGTTTAGAAATAGTATATTTTCTTGTTCATTTTGTTGATGTTTCTTCGTGCATTTGTATTTATTGTGCAGATATTTTCATAATTAATATTTTTTCCAATTCTTTCTTGTGGTGTCCTGGTTTTTCCATGTATCTATTTCAAAGTGGTATTTTTAGTTGTCCCTTCTACTCACAGGATTTGGTTGGAGAGGAATTGTACAAGAAGCTATTGGTAGGCACAGGCTGTTGAAATACATAACAAACTTCAAAATGTGACTGACCTATTGAGTCATTGCAAGCTCTATTGTAACAAATTGGTTAAGTTGTTGGTAGATGCAATGATCATGTATAAGGGCCTCATTCACAAGCTTAATTTCAAAATCTCTCTTAAGGCTTCATCGATAGGCTTAATTTAACAATTTCTGAGGATGAAGAGTGGAGGAAAACAAACTTAATTTGACAATCTATGGGAGAATGAGTTGAGGGAAACTCTACTTTCTATTCTAACATTTTCCATAAGAATCATAAAAAATGGTCTGCCAAGCAAATTAGAATCCTTGTTCGAAATAATGGTCAGCAACAAGCCAAAAAATAAGAAAGATTTAATCGTAGATAAACTACTAATGGTTTCATTGCAAGGTCATAGCCTCGAACTTAAACGAGGAGTCAAAGGGTGCTAAAAGGTCAAAGTCTAAAAGAAATTGATTGATTTGGTGACAAATTATGGAACAATTGACTTTAATGTCTCTACTTAAAGATTTAAGATTCAAATCTAATTGTTGAAATAGTGCTTTGTATGAGGAAGAAGATGATTTTTTACTTCTGTAAAAAAATAGAATTTAGTATTCACTCTATATCATGAATAATAAATACTTTGGGCTAATATTTGTCTAAGACCAAAGATACATGTAGAATATATTTAATGTACAAAATTTTGGCCACCACAATATGCATACGATGAAAATTTGAGCCGCCAATTTTCGAGATGATGTTCTAAGACGAAACATTGGAGATATTGAACATCATCAACGACACTGCACTACAGCTTTTGGGAACTGGTGTCTAGCTCATTTTCATCTAATACGTGGTGATGTCCAAAATTTATGAGTTTTTTATGCAAAATTACATTTGGAAAGATAACCATCATATTGTTCGGTATCATATTTTTCATGAATTAATGGTATTTTATTTAGCTTATCAAATGTCATCTACTACTTGTATTTTTTCAAAATCTATCAATATTTGCTATTGGAACCTGAAACACCATCTCTAAGTGATTTTACCTTCTAGTTTCGAATGACATTTTGTTTACTAACTTTTATTTTCAATGATGTTGTATATGGTAGGATTCTTATTCAAATTATCCCTTACAGTGTTTCCTTTGCAACATTTGGTGCAATTGCTATTTTAATAAACAATACTAATAATTTATTAATTATTGTTAATTAACTAATTAATTGACTAGTTAATTTTTATTAAATAATATTAGTAATCAATTATTAATGATGATGATGATGATGATTAATGTCCACTAAGACCAACGGCGTTTATCCCACTTCAACAAAAGAAAAAAAATTTAATTGTGATTGCTAATTATTATCAAACTAACAATAAAAGTAATATTCATATTATTATTATTAATAACATTTAAAAAGTACGAATTAGAAAGTAATAATATTTTTATATTTTTAATAAATACAAGTAGTAATTAGTTAATTATATTGATTTATTTGAATAAAATTTTAATTAATTATTATTAGTTAATTAATTAAGTATTTATAATTTGATTATATCAATATTATTATTAATAATGAATTAAATTACATTAAGTTTACTTCAACAATCCATAATGAATATTATATTAAACTTATTTCTTAAGTAATAATTGGAGTCAATTACTTATAAAGTAAAAATAATTATTTTAAAATGATTATAAGATAGTTAACAATGTTTATAATAACATTAACCAGAAAACAAAAAAAAGAGTTAACACACTCTATTATTTGATATGACAAACATTTTTAATATAAATTAGTAAGTTTTTTTATTATAATAGTAATAATAATATTTTTATTATAATAGTTATTTTTGTAATATTGTTATTATTTTATTGTTATATATTGATTGATATGAATATTAGTATTATGATTAATATTAGATTTATGCTCTATGTATATTAATATTTACTATTATATTAAAGGTAACAAAGTAAGCAATGCTCTGCAAGCGATGAAATACACTTAGGGTTTCACAGCGTGTAGAACCCTCACAATCCTAAGAGCGCAACCTAGAAATGAATGATTACAGATCGATAGAGGAGACATGCAGGCCTCAACGGGGGGGCAGGGGAGGGCATGGGAGACATACTCTCTTATCAAAAAGTAACAACCGGTGAATCAAGCGGGAAAAAAGAAAATCACCTAAGCTCCCCTGAAGTCGTCGAACCTAACAATTGTCCTGTCCTCGGAGCTAGATGGTAGGAAATAAGTAGAGGGAAGTGTATTTGATGTGCAACAGAGAAACCGAGATTCATAATACCTCTGAACAAACTAGAGAAATATCACAGTTATATGAAGGATCATGTGATGATATGCAAATTCATCGAATTCTAGCCGATGGAGAAAGACCTAATAAAGTCGATCCAGTAGAAATAGAAGCCAAAAGTACATGTAGAACTCAAGTTGGGACCTAGAGGATTTTTCATGGTAATATTATCAAACCTATAGGATAAGGAAAGGGTCTTTGAAAATGGTCGATATTTTCCCCACAATGTAGGGTTTTTTATGAGATATTAGTGGGAATGTTATAATACATATGAGAAATTTCGAGTAGCCCTTGTTTGGGTCTAACTCTTTAGCCTCCCAATGGATTTCTAAGATCCATAAATATTGGAGGGAATAGGTAGTTCAATAGGTATATTTGTAAAAATAGTAAAATCCACATGAAGGGGATAATACACCTCCTATGTCTAAATCTATGTTTATACAAATATTTTGAAACCCTTGCCTGAATCAGTAGAACTAGCATATCAAGAAGAAATATGGAAAAAGAGCTTTGATTATGAGTACATCCAATTCTACTACCATCGGTATCATGAGTATGGGCACTTATGCGAAGCACACCTGATGAACTAAGAAGACCGGCCAAACTTAAAGGAGCAACAAAAGAACTCCCCACAAGAGGAAAACAAGGGGTTCAAAGAGGTAATGCAAAATAAGAAGACCAAAACAATGCAGAAAAATCCAAGAAACCATAACCAAAAGGAAAAGGAAAATAATAATAGATATGAGGTCCTGCAAGAAGAGGAAGAAACAATAAACAGGATAGAAATAATGGAGAATTAGGACAAAGAAAAGGAGAATATTCATGCGAAATCAACGACCACCCCAAAGAGAAACTCGCAAATTGGTCTAACAGAAAAAGTAGAGCAGGAACCAGTATATCTCACCACAATGGAAGTCGATGCAGCAAGGGATGAGTTCAGCACAGAAGAAGAAGTTCAGAAGGACTCTTGAATGGGTGGAGACACCTCGATGAAAGATTCATTCCAGGGGATCAAAAGAAATTGTATAAAGAAACCTTCCAACAATACATGGTTACCAAAGGATAGAGACAAGGAGACATAACAGAGAAACTAGACATGCAACAAGAAACTTCCCAGGAACAGCACAACCAAAGTAAAGGAGGGAAGAAAAGGGGGAGAAGAAATCTACATGAGTCAATTCAAGTAATGGGAGAGATGTTGGTAAGAAGGGTAGTACTGCTCTCACAAGTATTCCAACAAGTTAATAAATTTAACCAATCATAGTGATCTCATGGAACATCATAGGAATTAAAAGCCAAGGAAAACATAGGTACTTACAAGATCATTTGAAAAAGGAAAAGCCTCAAATAGTTCTCCTATATGAAAAAAATGTAGTAGGAGAAAAAATAGAGGAGATACTATGGAAAATGAAACCGAAATATGAAGTAATATCATTATATGCAAAATTAAGTGCACATGGAATCACAATATTATAGAATACTATCAAGGTAATCATGGATTATTGGATAGGAATGACGATAATTTTGATTGGACAATTTCTTAACATAGGGTCCAAAGAATGGATCATATTTTCAGTAGTATATGGGCCTCACACTCTTAGAGAGAAAGAAATCTTTATCCATAGCATTCAGAAACTAAGTCAAATGCATGTAGAAAAATTATGGCTAATAGGAGGGGTTTTAGTCTAATAATGTCACTCGAAGAAAAAAAATATGGGACAAGAAAGGAAGAACAAAACATGGAGCATTTTACGGACATGCAATAAGAACTACATCTAGTAGATATTTCGACCATCAATGGAACTCATACCTAGAACAACCATAAAGGAGGAACCCACCAAATAACTTCAAGGTTAGATCACTTATTTGCAATGAAAAATTTAATAAGTAAGGATGTATACTATGAAGCATAAATCTTGCCATGTATGGAATATGACCATTGGAAAATTAGGCTAAAAGAAGACATGAAACAAGGGAAGAACAAAAGACCATTCCAGTTCAAATCTTTCTAGCTTCACTACCCTGCCTTCTTAGAAAAAATGAAGGAATGGTGGAGATCAAGTATAAAACATGGGAGGAATAAAATGCATAAATTTTAGCTATGCCTGAAAGAAATCAAGGTAAAAATAAAGAAATGGAATAAAGAAGAATTTGGAAATATTCAGTAAGATCAAGAACTGCTACAAACTAGGATGCAAGAAGCTCAACAATAGATGATAACAAATGGCCACTCGGAATCTCTAGTGGAGGAAGAAGGAAAGCTACTGACTAGGATTGAGGAGAGGAAGAAGCAAGAAGAGATGTTGTGGAAACAAAAATCGAGAGTCTAGTGGCTCCGGGAGGGAGAAAGGAACACCATATTCTTCCACAAAGAAATGATATAACATAGACAGTCGAACCAAATATTATAATTACTAGACTAGGGAGGAAACCAGCTAGTGCAAAATGATGACATGGAAAATTTGTTCGTGAATCACTTCCAAAACATAATCACAGAACCGAAACTTGACAGGTCAGAAGCAATAAATAGGATAACCAAGCATATCCCCCATTTGGTAAGAATGGACCATAACTTAGCACTAATGAGGGCTATTACCTTGGAAGAAGTAGAGGAGGTAGTCAAAGGACTGGAAAACAAAAAAGCGCCTAGTGAAGACGGCTTCAAGGGAGAATATTTTCAAGCAACATGGCTGATTCTAGGACAAGACATCTTGGAAGTAGTGGAAGAATCCAGAAGAACAAAAGAGGTACATCCTTCCCTAAACTCAATTTTTATAGTTCTTATTCCAAAATATGATCACTTTGAAAAGCCCTAGGGGTTTAGACATATATCATTATGCAATGTAATTTATAAAGTCCTCTAAACTATAATGGTAAATCACCTCAAGTTGATCCTTCCAACATTAATCTCCCAAGAGAAAGTTGGTTTTGTTAAGGAGCGGAAAATTTCGGATGGTATAATTACTTCTCAAGAGGAAATCCACTCCCTTAAGAACATCAAAGCCAAAGGGATGATCATCAAGCTAGACTTGTTGAAATAATACAACTGTTTAAGCTTGACCTACCTCTAAAGTATCCTAAAATACTTTGGCTTTGACCCTCGATGGGTAAATTGGGTGTCTTCTTTCATATCGACCCCTATGTTCTCTATCCTTCTGAATGGAGCACCGTCTGAGGCTTTCAATGCAATAAGAGGGCTAAGGCAAGGGGACTTGATATCCCCCTTTCTGTTCATTTTAGCAACTGAAGTTCTAGGAAGATATGTCAAAGAAAAAGTTCAAGCAGGACCATTAAAGGTCTGTGCATGTGGGGAAATGATCTTCCTTTAACTCATTAATGGTTTGTTGTGACATTATAATGTTTTGTCAAGATAATCTAAGTGAATCAAGGTCCATCCTAGACATACTAAAAGATTTCATGAATGCGTCAAGAACTCAAATCAATAATGATAAATTTGATATCTTTTTCTTTAATACAGTTGCTCAGTCTCAATCCTTTCTGGCAAGAGTAATGGGATTTCGAATAAGAACCATACCATTGAAATAACTTGGGATTTTATCAAGCCTTAACCCACTCAGATTAGAAAATTGGAAGGATCTCCTAGACAAGATTCAAGGTCACCTTCAAAACTAGACATTTTGAGGACTTAACATGGATATTAGAGTCATCCTTCTAAAGGTAGTGTTACAACCAATTCCTATCTACCATCTCTCAATTCTAGTAGTGGCCAAAACTATTTTCAATGATATGACAAATATATTTAAGAAATTCTTGTGTCAAGGGCCACAAACAACAAAGAAATAGGTTCTTCTTTCCTGGAATTGGCTAACGAAGCCAAGAAAAGCAAGGGTCTGGGCCTTTGAGAACCGTAGACTCAGAATCAGGCTATGGGGGGTAGACTATGGTGGATATGGATATAAGGAGGTAATTACTTATGGAAAGAAATCTGGGGAAGAAAATATGAAATTCCTAGGATGACCGGAGGAAGTCTGAAAAACCCAAGAAGATAAAAAGGGACCGGTTATATGGATCCTAGCAGTAGAAAATAGAGAAATGATAAGAAACCACAGCTTCTAGGAGATCAGGGGAGGGGATAAGGCTAGGTTCTATCAAGATGCTTGGAACTAGAGGGAAAAACTATTCAGTAGGGAGGACCTAGTGGAAATATTCTTAAACAAAAACCGACCAACAAATTAGACGGTGAATAAATTATGGGAAGCAGAAGCAAGACTAATATGGAGAAAATGGAAGAGGAAACAACACTGGCTAGATACACCAAACTCTCTCCAATGAGAAACCCATGACAGAGGGGTGGACTCCAGAAGAATAACGATAACAAAGGGAAATGATATTATAAGGTAGAGATATGGAATTAAAGGAATGTTTACTATACAAGAAGGATACTGCTTGAAAGAAGAAAATAAAAAAAAAGACAAGATTTACCCATATGGGAATGAATATGGAAGGATCAACTATGACTAAAAGTACCTATCTTCCTATCGGTCATCCTCCTTGGCCACACCCTAACATGGGAAAAAATATAGAAAACAGGGATGCAGGGTCCATCGGTTTGTTGTACATGTGAGTAAAAATTGAAACGATGGAACATCTACTAAATGCATGTATATATAGAAATACCCTATGGCAGAATCATGAAATTATCTTTGGACACTCGGACAGAGATTACTCAAGCACAAAAACAACAATGGAAAATTGGAGGAATAAAATCTACGAGAACCCCATCCTTAATTGAGCCTAGAACATATCCTGACGATTTCTCTTGTGGGCAGTGTCAAAAGAAAGAAACTAGAGAATATTCAAAGATGAAAAAAAGACAGCTACAGAGATGTGGAAGCTAATAATTTAGAATATTTTTGAAACTATTTTGGCTAAGGAATGGTACCCATAATACTAGGAAATAACACCACAGGAGAGACGAATAATAGAGATGCTAAATATGAATCCACAAATGTTGATGCCTAACTCCTCGAAGCTTAAACCTACATCCCTGTAATCCCTATAATACCTTGATTTCCCTCCTGAGGATTTCAGAAAACTAAACTTTGACGAAGCTACCAAAGGAAATCTGGGAGAAGAGGTACTAGGAGGAGTCTTTAGTGACCACCAGAGCCAAACTATCTGGTTGTTTTCAATGGACTTTGGAATAACGAGAAAAAATGAACCAAAATTCAATGCACTCAAACAAGGATTAGAAATCTATTGATGGGAAAGATATTAGAAGATGGTGGTGGAAGGGGATTCCAAATTGCTGATTGATAGAGTGAGAAAACTCCAGGAGGTAACCCAATGGGAAAAAATAAGCAAGCGCTAGAGAATGGCTATATTAGTCCAGGAAATAGGAATCCTAGTACAAGGGACATAATACCTCATCCCAAAACATGTCCTCTGATCCTAGGAAAATGGGGATGTGTCAAACTGACAGTTGATTTCGTAGCAAACTCGGGAAGTGTCAAACCAGAAAGCAACTTGGACATCTCAGGGAATAAGAAAAATCAAAATGAAGGAATGAACATTCTTAGGGAGATCCTCAAAAAAGATAGGGAAGGGGGACAAAACCCCTAATCAGGGTGTGAAGGGACCCTCGATCTACACAGAATACTGTTAGGGCAGAAGGAATAATGAAGAGAGTAAATGGACGACCCATTCAAGGACCCGACACGAAGGAGGTGGAAGAAGCTGAGAAAAGGGGGCAAGTGGAGGATGTTGTGGGAATGCAAATGGGTAGGTGGGTGAACATTCAAGGAAAAAAGTGGTCAGAGAGATGGGTGAATGCATGTGATGTGTGAAAGGAGATCGAGAGGCAAGCATTGTGAGTGGAAGTCGAGAGGAGAGTGGGAGAATTGGTGGTCATCGACATCCAAATTCAACCTACATCAACATGGAACGAAATTGGTATGTAAACCAAACTTCCCTAAGCCTATATTTGGCACCAATTTCTCAAAGTTTGAGAAAATTCTAGCATAAAAGGAGGGTGGTTTCTAACATAATTGGAAAATGTTGGTCTTTTCTTAAGATGTCAATGTCTCATTTCTTAATTGCTGAATGAAATGGAAAAATACATGAATTTGGGTTCAATTGTCTGATGTTAATGTATGGACATGAATTGACTTCATTTCATGGAAGGTGGGGGTGGGGTAGGGGGGCAAGGGATAGGTTGAGGGTTTGGAAGGTCTCTCAAACTTGGGGGAAAGAAATTGATAACTGTCATAGGGAAATTTTGCAGTCTCGGATTGAGAAGATGTTATGACTCCTCTATCAGCATGCAGAGGTCCAGTAGTTTCCAGAATTAGTGGAGGGTGAGAGGGGGAATGTGAAATGTAAGACATGCCCTATGAGGTTATTATCTCTATTGCGGGGTACCAAACCCTAAGGGGAGGGAAACAGATTCATGGGAATAGGAATGGCAGGAATCAAGACCAGGGAGACTTGACATGGCCGGGGGGAAATCAATTCTTGATGAACATGAGTCGAGATGGACTACAAGGGTGGGCCAAACATCAAAAATAGAAGAGGGAGGGTTGGTGCATATAAAGTCTACAGGGTGTTCCCGCATGGTGGAATCAGAGCCAAAAGCAGACTTTGCCAACAATGGAATCTGAAATCCTTGTCGGCCAGCTCCTAAGAGTGGAGAGGGACCAATGTGGGGATTCGAGCTGATGGTATCCATGTGGGGCTTAGAACTAAGGATAAAAGTTATAGCCCTATTGTTGTTGAGAATTGGCGACAACCAACTACCGAGAAGAAAAATTGTAGTACGAATGCCGTAAAGCAGAATTATAAGGAACCAGAGAATGTTAGGAATGAAATTCGGATTGATCTTGATGTATGCACTTATGTTAACATTACGAGCTTAATTAACTCCTATACAATTCATTCCCTGATACTCTGACAATAGGAAAATGTAAGAACATGAGAGGGGTGGGGACTAAAGGTATTATTGAAGGAAAATATGGTGAAATAAGAAGAAAGATAGGGAAGGAACGGAGGTCGGCGAGCAGGTAAGCAGGGAGAGAAAAAAATAAAGGGTCTCGTGGCTTTAGCGAGTAAAAACCAACGAAAAAATGGAAGAAAAATACGTGAGGAAAGTTTGCAGAACTTACTACATGCTTACCATGCAAGCACCCCAACACAGGTAAAAGTAGTAATAACAATGTCGGAAACAAAGTTATATGCGAAGTGGAAAATGAAGAACTTCTAATGGAAGACTGGGAGTCATTACTTATTGACCCGGGACATATTAGAGCCACCAAACACTGTTTAAATAGACTGTCCAAGAGTACTGGGTCTTGAAGAATCTGCTGGCAAGGGAAACGACAACATACAGGGACAAAGAAGAACTAGAGAAAGAAAGGTAGGAGGAACCAAGTTTAAAGGACATTTAGAAGGAAATTGAGGTTGTACAGGTACAATAATATCACTAGAGCCTTCTTTTTGGGAGAATCGAAAAGCATATCCAAACCTTGCTGTAGAAAGAGGTACCCGGGTCAAGTGTTAAGCACCTGGCCCCTCTTGAGTCATGTAATGACTCATACGAAGTAGTAGAAAGTTAATATTTATTATTATGATGGATAACATTTCATTTAATTGTTTGTAGATTTATGTGGTGTGGTTTTTGAGACTTTGGGTTCGGATACTCCACAGTATTCATTTTTATGTTGTCTACATTTCGAGTCTAGAACAAGACTCATCATGAGGATTGAATCTACAAAGAAGAGAAAGGGCATTATAAATATGAAATGAAGTGTTGTCAAAGTGGGAGGTCAACCAGGTTAAGGTAAATAATTACTTATTTTATAGATCTATTATATTATTTTTGTATATAATTAATAAAAAAAAATATTTATAACTTTCTTATTCTATTTAATTTTTTAATTTAATTCTTTAATTTTTTGGTAATATTTATTTTAATCTGAGTTATATTATCGTCATTTAGTATGACCCTTATTCAATTTATTGCAAAATTTTTATTAAATTTTATGCTCTTAATGCATATTTTTTACTTTTCCAAGTGAAAGTCAAAGCATTAAGTATATAGTAGATACAGTTGCAAACTTAGCATGGATTGTAAGGATCAAACTATTTACAATTTGGACAGCTTTTGATGCTGATCAACGGTCAACAAACCTGTTTTCCTTCGGGCAGGTTGAGGCCATAGATATATTTTTTTACCTACTTATAGATAATTAAATGAAAAGAGAAGTAATACCAAACTTACACAAAAATATATTAGATTTATGCTATTAATACTTATTAGCATTTTTCAATCACATTTACTAATATAGTTGTGAACTATTATAAGTCTATCAAAATATATAAACTACATTGTTCAATCAACCAAAAATTCCCATATTTTATATTTAGAGAACAGTATTTTTGGTATCTCTAAAGTTATTCAAATCTATCGTAGCGTTTTACACTCTTTTTTATTCATTAATAACTACAAATGGTGCTTTTTTTTCCTTCATATTCAAATGTATCTAGAAATTATAGATTCAGAAAGTCTACATCTAGTTTTTTTGGTATGTTCATGCTATCCGCTTGACTGCAACGTGAATCAGCTATGACCTATCAATTTATTAATGTATGATAATTCACTAGATACATCTGCATGCATCATGAAGATCTGAAGCGGAACTCATTAGGATAAATAAAATATGTTACGCAATAAGGGAATCAGTAAGAAGATTCTAGAGTAAAGAATAATTAGCACATTATAATAGAAGTAGACCATAGGAAAGGTGTTTATATTCTATTAGCAGCAATTTGATATTCCGCAATAAAGGAATCACAAAGAAGAATCTGTAGTATGATTAGCACATTATTTTAATGGTTGACTATAGTATCATGTACCTTCCTAATAAGTTTTATAATGGACATATTTATCATTCTATCTTCCATTAATTAAGAGTAAATAAATAATTTTTCATATTCTCAACAGATTCTTTATGTGTTTCTGCATTTTTCTTCTATGTTAAAATAATTGAAGAATCTATATAATGTAAATTATTTTTTAATTTAATTAATTAAAAATATGTAAAGCATAGTTGTCTAGTTATACATAAGCTAAGGTTAAGAAGAAATAAATAAATTTCCATATTCTCACAATCTTAATGTGTCTTTTGCATTTTCTTTTATGTTAATGATATTGAAGAATCTATATAATGTAATTATTTTTTAATTTAATTAATTAAAAAATATATAAGCATAGTTTCGTGTTAGTTCCGGCTAGCTTATAGGCGGAAGTATAAATAGTTCTAACATGAAAAGCCAACTATTAAAATAATTATATTATATAAAATATAATCTTAGGTTTACATCATTTTACATGAGAGGAAAAAAAATTACAAATAATAAAAATATTTTTAATATACGAACATATATTATTCTTTCACTAATTATAAATGATATATAGTAAATAATATAAATCATCTATATTCAGTTTGACATGTGTATATAAAAAAATATATTAAGAATAAAAAATAACAAAAAAATTTAATGTGGATCACAAATAGAATATTCCAATATACATGATGACATATAAAATGGAGTTGACATATAACATTTTCAAAAATATTAACAAAAAATAAATTAATTAATATACATAGACATATATAGAAATAGCTAAACACACATGTAGCATTTAGAAAATATCAATAACAAAGATATTTTGTGTGTATTAAGTGGTTAAGGAATTACATATCTATCTCATACTGAAAAGTATTTTTTTTTCTTTTAATTACTTTATCTGTCTATATCAACTTGATGCAAAATTCCATGAATGCAGTGTTCTTTGGAAAGCTGGTTTTTTCCACCCCACTTGGCTAATAGGTTGAGGAACATGGAAACTTGCATGTTGTGAAGTTTGATCCACTTGATGTGGGTTGTGCATAGTCATTATGTGAATTTATGGGAATACTTCCTTATATGCAGGGTGGCAAGGTTGTTTTCTAGACCATAGATATGTCTTAAGCATAGATCTATCAATCACTCATAAGGATCAAATAACTCATGCTGATTTTTTTTTTTTAAGTGCAAAATTTGAGGAAATGTTTCCCTAGTGAATTATATATATTGTATTTACTTTCATGTCAATTTACTTTTATGGACAATGGGCCCATTCTAGGACCACACATGAATGAGAATGTAAACAAATGTTTGTATTTTATATTAATAAAAGTTGCATTTAGTCATCCATGTAAAATTTTAATGGACAAAAGATGTAAGAGAAAAAATTTAGGTTGCATATACTGAGGGAAATCCCAATAACGATAGATGGGAAAGGGTAGATGTTGCACAAACTTCTCACTTAGAGATGAGTTATATAAGTAAGGATAGGGTTTTCCAAGAGGGTGAGAGGGGAAAATCCTGAGACAACCTTGTGGTTTTAGAACCTGGATGGTAATTTCCCAAGCAATTTTAATTAGTTGTTGAGTTATTCTCTCAGAACAAAATGTTGTTTGAGAGAGGACAGATGTTGCGAGGAGGAACCCTATACTGGACTCAGTGAGGTCTTTGTCAAGATAAAACTAATCCAGATGTGAAATTGGCCACGGGAGAGTTTTAATAAACGTTACAGATTCTCATTGGTTGGGTGGAGCATCACGTTTTTCACTATGATTTTCATTGGAGGGCTATCTTCAACTAACATATAAGTGGTATTTTTGAAAATTTAAAATGAACGATTATAAAAAATTGTTGAAAGAATGGTATGCTTAATCTCTGTGATTATGATATTTTTAAATAGAAATCATTTTCATGTTTTGAGAAACATTAATTAGTCAGGTTATAATAGAATAAATTAAAATTCTTGAAAACCTGTAGAGTAGTAGTCCACATCTCTAGGAAAGTAGTTTTCGAAAATATAAGACAATTGGTGTCAAGATTACTATTTGTAGATTATGTATAGTTGAATGTGTAAAACATTTAGTGTTATATATAAAATGAGTAAATAACCGCTAAAATAATAGAAGAAAAGAGAGAAACTTTCATGTAAAAACTTAATTTCTTTTAAAACCCTGATAAACATTACACTTAATTCAAAGAAGATTATGATTGTGCATTAAATGGAAATTTGACTTTGTGTATTATGAATGAAACAAGAAGAAGACCCTTTTATAACAAAGAATTTGGTTTCTCAAAATCGGAGTGAGTTATCAAAATATAATAAATCATTGTCATTGTTGGTAATGCAATAATAGAAGAAAACATGCCTTCAAACCATTTTGCACACTGATATGAGACGCAACTAGGTACACTTAGAATACTTTCCCTGTATTCTCAACAGCTCAAAATTTTCCAACAATTCGATGTTGTCATAATGGTTTGGAACCTGAACGACCATGTAGATATCGTCATTCTAAGTCCAACGCAACTTGTTTTGCACAAAACGGACACTGTATGCTCCAAGAAACGTCATTTGATCACATTTTCAAAGAGGTAAAAAAAATTACAGGTGGCTGACAAGGATGTTAACTGGGCATTCATACTGCCTAGGTGGCAAAGGGAATATTCTTAGAATAGTCTTTTGAGTTGGCATCAGCCTATTGGTCCATGTTTTTTGGTTTGGGCAAATGAGGAGCTGACACATGGCTAAGCCAGAGGCCGCTATGTGTCCTCCTAATGGCATTCAAAATTTTGTATGACAGACAGGGTAGAGGGCGAGCTTAACTTGATGACCTCCCATAGCATAGGTCAACGACTTACCAATACGCTCACACCATGTTTCTTAAACAACTACGAATGCAAGTTAATGTTAAAGACTAACACCCCAAAGGTTGGGGGGAGCAGGCGGACTTAACCACC
>APFE030221409.1:1829-14733 GCA_000404065.3 Pinus taeda
TACCTTTTTCTACCTCCATCTTCTTCCTTCAACTTGTAAACCCATTTATTCTGTAATGTTGTTTTACCTGCAGGCAACCTGACTAAGTCCCACATCTGGTTATGTGTTAAGGAGTCCATCTCTTCTTTCAAGGCTTGCTCCCACTTCTTCTTAGTTTCTACTTGCACTGCTTCTTCATAACATTCTGGTTCACCAGGATCAGTCAACAATACATAATATAATGAAGGAGAGTATCGTTCAGGGGGTCTACTTATCCTGGTAGATCTTCTAACACCTCTTTCAGGTGTTCGAAGTGCTTGTTGCTGTTTTTGTTGTTGTTCTGGCTGTTGATCATTATGATTTTCAGGCACCATCACTTTTCCTATGATATCGTCAATCACCTTGTATTCTTTGTTTTCTTTTTCCTGTTTCTTTTCCTGTAGCTGATTCTTATAGAAGACCTTTTCATTGAATATTACATCTTTGCTCCTAATGATTTTGTGATTTTCATAATCATATAAGCGATAACCAAAATCATTAACACCATATCCAATAAAGGTACATTTCTTTGATTTTGCCTCATGCTTTGTTCTATTTTCTTTATTAATGTGGACAAAAGCTTCACAACCAAAAGTCTTTAAAAAAGAGTAGTTTACCTTTTTACCTGTCCATGCCTCCTTTGGAATACCACCATCCAAGGAACTTGAAGGCCCTCTGTTTATTAGATAAACAATAGTATCTACAACATCTGCCAAAAATTGTAAAGGCAATCCTACATGCAATCTCATACACCTTGCACGCTCCATGATTGCCCTGTTCATCCTTTTTGACACACCATTTTCTTGTGGTGTTCCTGGAACTATCTTCTCTTTGCAAATTCCATTCTCAGAACAGTATCTATAAAAATATTTACTGCAATATTCACCTCCATTGTCTGATCTGAGATACTTCAACCTTTTTCCTGTCTCATTTTCAGCCAAAGCTTTCCATTTCTTGAAAATATCAAATACATAAGATTTATTTCGAATACAATAAATCCAAGTTTTTTTGGTTGCATCATCAATAAAATTAACATAATAATGAGAGCCACCAAGAGATGATACCTGAGGAGGTCCCCATACATCTGTATGCACAAGCTCTATTTTTTTGATCGTCTTTTCTTTCCCAACTCTAAGGAATCTGACTCTCTTCTGTTTTCCATAAACAAAATTCTCACAGAATTTTAAATCAACATGCTTCAAACATGGCAACAAATTTCTTGAGTGAAGAATCTGCGTCCCCTTCTCACTCATGTGCCCAAGCCTATGGTGCCACAATGCCATATGTTTTCCTGTAGAGGTTAAAGCATTAATAGAATTAGAAATACCATTGCATAAATACAATGTACCAACCTTTCCTCCTTTCACTATTACCAGGGATCCTTTAGTAACCTTCTAGGTTTTATCTGTGAAAGTAGTTACACAACCTTGACCTCCCAACTGCCTTGTTGAAATCAGATTTTTCTTCAGATTTGGAACATGCCTTACCTCCTTCAATAGCCAATGATTTCCATTTTGCTATTTTATGAAAACTGTACCCATTCCAATGATTTTACAAGGTTTATCATCACCCAATCGAACCTGTCCAAAATCTCCTTGAATAATCATAAAAATGTTTCCTATCAGGTGTGGCATGGAATGAGGCCCCTGAATCTACCACCCAAGCATCAATAATATTTTTTAATGAAATAATCAAAGCATCTTGTAACACATCACCTGTTACATTCGCTTCATGATTGTTTTCTTGTTGCGCGTCTTCTTCTTTTCCCTTTCGCGACTTGCAGTCTTTCTTCAGGTGTCCTTTCTTTCCGCATTTCCAGCACACTATCCCCGATCTGGACTTGGATCTACCTTTTTTTTTGACTTATTACGATATCCAAAGCTCTTTCCTCTTTCCATTTTTCTTCCCCTAGTATCTGCAATCAAAGAATTACCTGATGTCTCACCGGAGCTTTTCCGTCGCATTTCCTCACTAAGGATTTCACCGACAACATCATCAAACTTTAAAGTACTAGATGTAGAGACAAAATTACTAATGGCAATAACTAAACCATTCCAACTTTCTGGCAATGAGCACAGAAATAACAGAGCCCTAACTTCATCATCAAAATTTACCCCTACAGAAATTAACCGACTTGTAATTGTATTAAAATAATTTAAATGGTATGCAACAGATCCACCTTCTAACATCTTCATATTAAATAAACGCTTCATAAGAAATACCTTATTTGAGGTTGAGGGTTGTTGATATAGTTTGGTCACTGCCGACATTAAACCCTCTATTGTCGTTTCTTTGAAATATTAAACGCTATCGACACTGCTAGGCACAACTGTATTGTTCCAAGTGCCTTTCTGTCGAGAATACCCCATTCTGTGTCTGTCATACTCATCGGCTTCTTTGTCCTTTTGCTCAATGGTAGGTATAGATCTCTCTGATACAAATAATCTTACATCTGCATCTTCCACAACTAGTAGTTTTGGCCGTTGAATATTTCAACCCTAAACCTACCATCTTTCGCCATTGCTCCCACTCGAACCAGGAACCCTTCTTTCCTATGAGTTTATCAACCAAATAGACCTTCGGCTCTGATACTAGTTTTTAGAAAATTATATATTACAGAGCAATGGAACACATAAAATATTGCAGAAATATAAACACAGAAAACGTATAAAACAAGAGAGATACACATATACGTGGTTCACCCAGTTTGGGCTACATCCACAGAGAAACAACCAGTCCTTTTATTATATTATCCAGCAAACTAAAGAGGTACAACCTACAACAAATTCGTCGTAACACTCCCTTCGCTCTCAATCTCCTTTCTCTTCTTCACTCAGAATACAGATGTACATAGACGCAATACGATTCCCTCATATATAGTGAGGGGTTGCCTTCTATTGCAAAAAAACCCTAAATTAAACATAACTTATACCGTCAAATCATCTGCCTAATGAATGGCCCAGATTGACTAGAAATTACTAGAATTTTACAAGGTAATTTTACATCTATTTTTATCTTTAGGGGCGTTGCCCTCGAATGCCCGTCGGGGGACCACTGGCCCTTGAACCCCCATGGGGGGGACAAGTCCCCCCCGCATGGAGTGGTTTACAGTCCTCCTAGGGTATATATTCAGCTAAAACCTTTGAATACAGAAGATAATCACGCTCCACACCCAACAGATGTATAGGGACCTACTCAGCTATCATCTCTCGATGGCTCTCATTATTATGTTACTTTTATTGATGATGCAACCACAAAAACATGGATTTATTGTATTTTAGATAAATATGTTGTCTTTGATACTTTCAAGAAATGGAAAGCTTTGGTTGAGAATGAGATAGGAAAAGGGTTGAAGTGTCTCAAATCAGACAATGGAGGTGAATATTGTAGCAAATATTTTGATAGGTATTTTTCAGAGAATGGAATTGGAAGAGAGAAGAAAGTTCCAGGAACACCACAAGAAATGGTGTGTCAGAAAGGATGAACAGGACAATCGTGGAGCATGGAAGGTGCATGAGATTTCATGCATGATTGACTTTACAATTTTGGCCAAATGTTGTAAATACTGCTATTTATCTAATAAATAGAGGGCCTTCAAGTTCCTAAGATGGTGGTATTCCAGTGGAGGCATGGAAAGGTAAAAAGGTAAACTACTCATTTTTAAAGACTTTTGGTTGTGAAGCCTTTGTCCACATTAATAAAGAAAATAAAACAAAGCTTGAGGAAAAATCAAAGAAATGTACCTTTATTGGATATGGTGTTAATGATTTTGGTTATCGCTTTTATGTTTATGAAAAACACAAAATCATTAGAAGAAGAGATGTCATATTCAATGAAAATGTTTTGTATAAGGATCAGGATGCAGGAAAAGAAATAGGAAAAAGAAAATAAAGAATACACAGTCCTTGATGACATCACTGAAAAAGTGAAGGTACCTGAAAATCATAATGATCAACAGCCAGAACAACAACAACAACAACCACAATAGCAACAAACACCTCAAACACCTGAAAGTGGTTTTAGAAGATCACCCAGGATAATTAGGCCCCCTGAACGATACTCTCCTTCATTATATTATGTATTATTGGCTGATTCTAGTGAACCAGGATGTTATGAAGAAGCAGTGCAAGTAGAAACTAGGAAGAAGTGGGAGCAAGCCATGAAAGAAGAGATGGACTCCTTAGCACATAACGAGACTTGGGACTTAGTCAGGTTTCCTGCAGGTAAAACAACATTGCAAAATAAATGAGTTTATAGGTTGAAGGAAGAAGATGGAGGTATAAAAAGGTATACAACTAGGCTTGTGGTGAAGGGCCTTGCACAAAAAAAGGGTATAGACTTTGATGAGATATTTTCTTCTTTTCTTAAAATTACTTCAATCAGAACTATTTTAAGTCTAGTAGTAGCTAAAAATTCTCATCCTGAGCAGTTAGATGTAAAGACATCGTTTCTCCATGGGGATTTGGAGGAAGAGATATATATGCAGCAACCATAAGGATATGAGGTAAAATGGAAGGAGAAGCTAGTTTGCAGGTTGAAGAAGAGCTTGTAGGCTCCAGGGCAGTGGTATCTAAAATTTGACAGGTTTATGTTTGAACAAGGTTGTACTAGATGTCACTCTAATAATTGTGTATATCTCAAAAGGAAAAATGATGACAGTTATATTCTATTGTTATTGTATGTAGATGACATGATTGTTGCAGTTTCTAACATGCAGGAAATAAATGCGCTCAAATTGATGAATTCATTTGTAATGAAGGATTTGGGTGCTGCAAAACAAATCCTTGGTATGAGAATAACTAGAGACAGGAAGAATCAAAAATTAACAATGTCTCATAGTGAGTACATAAAAAAGGTGTTGAAAAGATTTAATATGTAGAATGCAAAACCAATTAGTATACCTTTGGCTAGCCATTTCAAACTAAGTAAGGAAATGTATCCCAAGACTCAAGAAGAAATGGATTATATGTCTAAAGTTCCATATGCATTAGAAGTTGGAAGCTTAATGTATGCAATGGTCTGCACAGGGCCTGATATTGCACATGTAGTGGGAGTTGTCGGTAGGTACATGAACAATCCAAGAAAAGAACATTGGATGGAAGTGAAGTGGATTCTCAGGTATTTGAGAGGTGCCACAAATGAAGCCTTATTCTTTGGTGGTTCAAACATTTCTCTACAAGGATATGTTGATGCAGATATGGAGGGTGATAGAGATAACATGAGGAGCAACAAAGGGTATGTGTTTACTGTAGGTGGCATAGCTGTCAGTTAGTCTCAAAACCACAAAGTGTTATTGGACTCTCAACAAAGGAAGAGAAGTATGTTGCTGCTACAAAAGCTAGTAAAGGAATGATTTGGTTATAAAGGTTTCTAGATGAATTGGGTAAGAAGCAAGAGTTGGGAAAGTTATACAGTGACAACCAGAGTGCCATACATCTTGAAAATAACTCTGCATTTCATTCCAATACTAAACATATACAACTCAACTACCATTTCATATGAACAACATTAGAAGATGGACAGTTGAAGGTGGAAAATATATACACTAGGCAGAATCCTGCAGATATGTTAACAAAAATTGTAACAAGGGAGAAACTAAGATTCTACTCAGTTTCAATTGCTATTCAAGTATGATGAAGAAGATGAGAGATACCTAGGTCCAAAGTGGAGTCATTGTCCAACAAATGAAGCAGCGGTGGAGTTGTTATAATCAGTCTCCAAGAGGGAGATTGTTGGGTGTGGAGCATGATTATCTTCTTTATTAAGAGGTATCACCACATTGGACCCCAGTTCGTAATGTGTAAGCAATGTCACCCATAAAATATACACTACAAGGGGGGTCCAGGGGGGGCGACTATGATCCTTGGGAACCCCCCCGGCGGGGTATTGGGGGCAATGCCCCCGAAGCTAAAAGTAGATGTAAAATTTCCTTGTAAAATGTTGTAATTTCGTAGTCAATCTAGGCATTCATTAGGCAGAGATCTGATGGTAGAAGTTATGTTTAATTTAGGGTTTTTTCCCTAGAAATCAACCCCTCACTATATATGAGGGAATTGTATTGCGTCTATGTAGATCTGTATTCTGAGTGAGAAAGAGAGAGGAGATTGTGTGAGAGTGAAGAGGGAATTATAGTGGATCTGATGTAGGTTGTATCTCTTCAGTTTGCTGGATAATATGAAAGGAAGGACTGGTTGTTTCCCGTGGATTTAGCCCAAACTGGGTGAACCACGTATATCTGTGTCTCTCCTGTTTTATGTGTTTTCTGTGTTTATATTTCTGAAATATATTTTGTGTTCCATTGCTCTGTAATATATAATTTTCTAACATTTTCAAAGACAATAGAGCTAATAATGGTTGGAGAGAGTGATAAACTATACATTAGAGATATAAAATGATAAAGGATCGGTGTACACATTATAGAGGGTTCAATGGGTTAGTGTATATGGTAGAGGATTAATAATGTATAAGATGTCAAAGATGATGCATCATATATAGTTATTTGGGTTACCCTATGGATTAAAATTTTAGAAGGTGTTTATTCCCAGATCATATTTGATTAAGACATGTAAAAATAAATAACTAAAATTAAAATAGGAATGTAGACACATGAAAAACAAAAATAAAAAAGCAGTAAGACGGGCTTTCTTGAGAAAGAGACACATTTTATTTGATAGGTATTTAATTTGTTGAGAGGAAGAAATGCAGTAAGAGGGAGTCTCATGAGAAAGAGACATATTTTTTGATAGGTATTTACTTTGTTTAGAGGAATAAGAAATGGATTTGATGTCACAGTACTTACCTCATTCTTTTTTCTTCAATTTGTGTTGAATATTATGGAAAGGTCCTAAAATAAAAGTTGAAATAATTATCGACACGAATTGAAATTAGAAAACTAATGAAAAAATAAGGAGCATATCAGATTTGAAATTAAAAGAATCGTACCATTATAGAGATTTTTTATTTCAAATTCAACAAAAGGGTAAATCAATATCATTGCAAAAGTAATAGTAAGTATAGGTCAAAATCCTTTTCACCTATGGGCCATCCTCCTTCTCTATCATGAAGACTCTTATGTGACTTATAGTAATTCCTAATTTTCATATAAGAAATGAAGGAAGTTATTGATGAGGTATTATGCATTTAGTTGGAATATAATAGTTGAGCTTTGCATAACTATTGTGGTCACCTATAATTATATAAGAGGCAATTTTTTCTCTAATGGGGATGCTTTAATTTAATAGACTTCCGATTTTGGGGATTTCTTTATCCCTATGTCCTTGCTTCATATTTTTTCATATCTATTGTATTTGTTTGTTTCAAGCTATTAAAACCAACAATTAACATCAAAACCAACTGAATGTCTGATATCTGCAAAAACTTCCAATAATGTGTGATATCTAGAGAGGTTTTTGAAAGAGCTCAAGATGACATGATTTATCTCACAGTATAATTGCAACATAGTGATAGTTGTTGCACTAAATACAATAAGAAAATAAGGAACATTGCATTTTTGGAATGTCTAAATTTTTTTAATAGAATGACTACAAGAGAAGCCCATAGAGAGGAAAACCACTGTTCTATTTTTGATAAGTCACATATTTTGAGACCATAAGGTTCATTTAGTGGTGTGTGAAGGAGAAGAGCATTGAGAGAACAACACAAGAGAAATATCACCCATCATAGCTGTTGAGGAGTATTATTTCATAGATTAATCACAACCTCCAAATAGTTAAGGTATTATTTTACATTATAAATATTAGAAAAAAAACCACATGAGTTCAAAAGTAAAAGGGGTTTTTTTTCATTTAAATTAAAAAGAATGTGGTCATATTTTAAATGTCCTTTTAGATAGGTCAATTCCAAATAAGGAATATGAATTGGAGGGCCATTGGTAATTTAAATAATGGTTATCAAATTTTTTATTTTGAAGTTTAGTTATAAGAAAATGTCATAATGTAATGGGTTTCTATTCAACAAAGCTTATGGAGAATAAGAGTTGTGGAAATTGGGTTGTTATTCAACAATGTTTTTGGAAAATAAAAGTTGTGGTAATTATGTATTTATTTTATCAAAAGGTTGTCATGAACAATTTAAAATTAATACATATTGAAATATATATTCAAAAGTGTGTTTATTAAATGAATGAAGAGAAAAAATAAATTTAAGTTCAAGGTATAGATGTGCAATGTTGAGATAATGTTTATTGTTGCTAAAGTTAAAAATAATGTTGGATTAGTGGTCGTTACGTTTCTTCCATCTTTACATATTGTGAATGGTTATATGTCTTAGTTGGACTCTAAAAAAGGTAAATAATGGTTTTATTTCAATAAAAGGAAGCATTTTGAATTATTTTTGTACTTGACTCAAAATGATGTAATTACATGTATGTCCTATTGGGGTGCAAGTCTGGTTGTACCTAAAATCTCAAAACTTTTTGGTCCTTTAAAAGTATAGGCATAGGTAAATTATTTTTCCAATTGATGGTTTATAAGCATTTTTAAATCAAGTTGCACATGCAGTGATCATGTAGTGTGTGTCCTCTTATGCATAGAGAAGATTTGACATCATTTTGTGGAATTAACCACTATGGTAGATACAAGGGTGTTAGGTGTGCTCATATGATAGTTTGATGTGAGATCAAAGAATCGAGTCTTCAAATAAGGGGGGAAGTGATATGGATTAATATCATAAGGTTGAGACCAAGTTATAATGAAGAGAGATTTTATCATGTTAATGAGTCATGTAGGTGAAAACAATTCCTAGAAAACTAGAAAATACAATGGATGTCACTCATGTAAAAAAAGGAAAAAGCATACAAGTCCATGTTAGAAGAAGCTGACATAAAAGAAGTTGATGACAATGATACTGATGCAATACCAAATACAAAAAAGAATAATATGATGAAAGAACATGATCACAGAGAGAATTATGCAACAAAAAAGAGAATGGTGAAAGAAGTTTATGATAGAGAGAATGATGCAATATAGAATGGAAAGATGAAAGAAGATGATCAAACATAAAATGCTATAGTAGCAAAGAAAATGAAAAGATGAAAGAAGATGATGATAGAGAGAAAGACACAGTAGAGAATGGTGAGATGAAAGAAGATGATGGTAGATAGAATGATTTAGTAGAAAATATAGTGTCAAGATGAAAGATGATGATGCCATAACATCAAAAAATGAATGATGAAGACACACATAAGAAATAAATATGGTGAACAAGAAAGGTGTTGCCAATGTGGCTAGTGTGTTGGCCTTGATGTCAACCTGGATGTTGACTTAGATACATGGGTGTCAACATTGTATTATATCATCATGTTTTAGTGTAGGATTGATGTGTCAACTTGTCCATGTTTGAGTGCAAGATTGGTGCGCATGTTTGAGTGCAAGAATGATGGAATATGACTTTTATTGGTTAGAGAGGATTTGCAGGTGTGTTAATGGTTGCATATGAGTTACAAAAACTGACGGAAGGTTTGGATCAATTGTAGAATATGAATCAGGCTTGAAAGTGATAAAGATCGTTGATTGATGAGGTGTACTAATTAAAAGAAGGCTTATTGATGTAAACATATATTTTTTGAAGTATTTAAGATGCTATATATGTTTGCACGACTATTGTAGAAGATGAGGAAGAGTATTGGTAGCTTAGTCATAGGTTGCATTTGAAGTAGATTGAAAAATGTGAAATTTTTGAACCACATGCTATTTTTCTGAGAGAAAGTCATGTAAATATGTAGGTTTGATGAACAAGAATCATGTACATGACCTCATGGATTGAAAAAAAAAAAAAATGTGAGAATTTCCCACGGTAATCTCCTATGGTTTTGGTGCGACAATGTTTGATTGATCTCATCAACAATTACAGACAAAAAATACAAAGGATTTTGTTGTGGTATTAGTAAGGCACAAAGGCTATAAAAGGATAAGGAGATGAAGTAGTTGTGTGCACATTTTTTATGATCTATTCAATGTGATTTGTGTTGGTACAGACATGCACAAGGGTGCAAGGAGGAGGCCTAGATCTGAGAGATTTGATGGAGATCTGATAGAAATAATTATTTTTTGGTATGACCTCTAATATGTTAAGTTGTTTTCTTGCAGGAGAAGAACTAATGGTTTGATTTTGTAAAAGTATGTTTCAGTACAAATAATATTACGAGAATGGAGGGATTAGAGAGTTGATTATGTGTTTCAGATCAAGGAGGTGTTGCAGAGACTAGCATTTGGTTGATTCACTACATGTGTAATGCTTTCATTAATCTTTTTATGCATAAATCAATATTTTGATTTGATAGTGTATGAAGAGACTTGTAAAGCAATGTAATATGCAAAATGTTGTGATTGACATGATATTTTTTACTAGGGAAAAGATTATGTTTGTAGAGAGGGTTTAATGACTGAGTTTTGAGATCTATACGAACCTTGTATTCCTGATTAATGCATACATATATGGATCTTCTTTTGAATAGTCACATATATTATTTGAGTAGATGTGGTTTTACTAAAATTTCTTCTTATTATTGAATATGGTAATTTATGTTATTGGTTGATGAATTACGGAGCTTGATGAAGTCACTGTAATATATGATTTGCTGCCAGTGTTTCATAAGGAGCATGAACATAATGCCTTGAGATATGGATGTTGTTATTATGCATAGGTAGTGTGTATACAAGTGGGTTTTGTTAATGATTCGTGTATATTTTTGATGGATAAAGTTTTGTATAACAAAGGTTGCTATAGAGGTTGTATGCAGGGAAAATGACATAAGGTTTCCAATGTGATGTGAATAATGTTGTTTTTTTCTTTTATTGAAGCTAATGTTATTGTCCAAATGGTTTCCTATTGATGATACTACTTTGATTTTGTTGCTAACAATGATATCTCTTAGTGTGGTAATGGTTGAATAAATGAGTTTGAGGTTAGTATTTGGGAGTTTGGCTTGGAATTAATTGAGTAAGATGATTCCTTGTGGTTACTTGTTCATGTGCATTGTATGGAAAATTCTTATATGGCTATTGATGTTATGGATCTATGAACTCATAGTCTCATGATGGTTGCATTGAGTTAATTGGTAGGATCTTGAGAGTTGAATGGCTTGATATTGGACAAAAATTTTCTTGGGAATTGAATGGCTTGATATTGGATAGAATTTAACTTAGTGTGTTTTGGCATTGATTGAATTCCTTTTGGCTTAAGATTCATAAGCATGATACTCCATAAATTTATGGTAATATTATATTTGTTACTGCATATTCAGAGAAGTCACTATGATATATGGTTGTTCCTAGGGTTAGTGAAAAAAAAGTTTTGGTTGATGAGCAAAGGATTTGATATTTGGCTTGGTTTTATCAGTGATTTGGTTGTAGTGGGGTAGTTTTTATTATTGGTATTGAATTATACATTTTGAGCATATTTTGGTTGATTAGTGTTTAGTTTCAAATATGTTTATTGGTATTAAGTGATTAAGCATAATGGCTAGTGTGGGTCCAATTTGATAATTGAATGAAAGGTGGTTTGCAAGGCTTGGTTTGTGTGATTGAGAAAGGTGGATCTAGTGTGAAATATTCTAAAATGTGGTCACTAGAGGTGCTGAGGGTTAAAGCCTTCAAAGAGGGAGTAGGAGCTTCCTTCCATTGGTAGCTGGTAAACTTGATGAGGAAGTAGGAGCTTCCTTCCGATATGAGCCAATAAACTTGATCGGGAAGTAGTAGCTTCCTTATAGTTGGAGTTGGAGAAATTACAGGTTGTAACCTTCGACATTTAGGAGCCTACGCAACGGTAAGACTTTTTGGCAGTGCAACATGTATGAAGATTTATTTTTATAATAATAATAAGAAGAAGAGACAACAACAATGGTGGATTTCTCCTAAATTGTGTTTCCACCTAAAAATGCTAGTGCCCTTATGTGTTGATGTGTTGATTATGAGTTATGATGTATCTACTCTTCTGTTGAATATTTCCCATGGTCATTTAACAATGTATAAGTAATGAAGTAATGATTGATAAAATCTATACACAAATCAAGTAATATATATATATATATATATATATATATATATATATATATATATATATATATATAATATATATAATATATATATATATATATATATATTATATATATATATAATATATTATTATATATATATATGATATATAAGAGAGAGAGAGAGAGAGAGAGAGAGAGAGAGAGAGAGAGATACGTTATTTGTGTTCATTAAAATCTTGTACAGATGCAAGTTTCTTAAAGAGAATTCACGTATAAAATTATGAATGTGCAATTGAATATTAATTTAAATGAAATATTGATTCACTCTCACCCCCCTCTAAATATTTATATCAAAACAGAATGAAAAAGAAAGAAAATAATAATAGTAATGTGTATGAAAACATCATCCCTAAAAGTTTAATGGTTCCTAAAATTTTTGGATTATGGAGACATAAAGATCTTGATTTGTTTTTGTATAAGGGATATATTGGTGTGAATGGAAAATTGGATTGGATTTACTTGATGCAATGTTAATGTAAGATCGATGAGGCATGTATAATCCAAAACTATGTTATGTTTAAAAGTTCATGGTAGTTTAAAAACAACCTTATAAACACCACTTTGTAAAGCAAGGTTTGTGGTCTAGAAAAAACACATAAATAATTTAATGTGATGTGTTTTTTGTGGTCATCATAAACCATATAAATCACTTAACATTATGCATTGTTTGTGGTAGGGAAAATTTTAAGAACCCCGCTAAATTTATAAGTATAATAAATGGGCGAATCTCGATGGTATATAGGAAAAATGGAAGGCGATTTTATCAATAATATAATATGTATATATAATTTTTTGGCGAATCTCTCACCAAGCATGGCGAAATATTTTACT
>APFE030221409.1:15073-29543 GCA_000404065.3 Pinus taeda
GTAAATATAAAAAAATGTTTTATTTGTTTACCATACCTCTAGTTTATTTATATTTTTATTAATTTACCATACCTCTTTTACAAATATGGTATTTGGCCGATAAGATTCACCTAAATAAAACCTCTTTCTCGAGCCTTCATAAATAGAACGAGGGTTATGGACTAAATATAAAAAGAGCTTTTATTTATTTACCATACGTCTAGTTTATTTGTATTTTTATTTATTTACCATACTTTTGAGTAAGTATAAAAAGACATTTTATTTATTTACCATACCTCCACTTTACTTATATTTTTATTTGTTTATTCCCTTGCATGTATATAAGGTAACTTATGGAGTAAATATAAAAAGTGTTTTATTCATTTACCATACTTCTCATTTATTTAATTTTTTATTAACTTACGATAACTCTTTTATAAATATGGTATTTGGCCCATAGGATTCACTTAAATAAAACCTATTCTTGAAAATGGGCGAATGGATTCACTTAAATAAAACTTATAAGGTTGTAACTCCTAATTTCAAGGGCTAAATTTACCTTTTTTACCCTCTCCCTTAAAATAAGGTGGGCTAGTTGAGGTGATTTGTAAAAATGTACTATGATACAAAATATTGGCCCACTAAAAATTTAAAACCCTTTAATTTCCCCAAAGGGCGAACATTCGCCCCTAAACTTTTCTATGGTTTGTGGTAAGTAGAAAACACTTGAGATATTAAGGATTGTAATGGTTAAGGGTAATCCAATGTAAAAACGATAGGTGTAGTGGTTATGAGTCAATCAAAGAAAAACGAAGATGATGATTGATCAGGATGTATGGGGAGTGAATTTTTTAATGTTTTTGTAGGTACAAGATGAAAAATGAAGAAGATCAAAGATGAATAATGTAGACAAAATATCATAGAATACTCAAGAAGAAGGCAAATAGTTATTGACCCAAAAAAAGTAGAAGAAGACTAGGTTAAATCACAAGCATTAGCCAAGAAGAAAGCAACAAGTCATAAATAAGAAGCTTCCCAAAAAACCAAGGAAATAGAAATCAAAGAATAAGAAAAAAATGAAATGAGAAGGGGAAAGGAACAAAGGAACAAAATGGAGGGACATACGGAAGCATACGCAAAAAATAAAGTATTGGAAGATGAGAAGAAAAAGAAGAAAGATGATGTTGAAGGTAGTATAAGAGAAGAAACACTTCAAGTTTGACAAGTGGAAGTGCAGAAGCCAGTTCAACCAGACTCAATTGATGGGACATCGACCCAAAAACCCCTATAGGACCAGGGAGTACGTGAGGATATTTGTTACGAATTGAATTGGGAATAATGAAAGAAAAAATGGCGCAAACCTAGATAGATTCAAATTTGATCACACCATTAATAATATTTGATGAGCACATTAACAAGACATGTGTCACTTAACATATGCCACCACTCCACATCATTAGAAAGACACTGGTTGTGCTAGATAGCAGGGAAGATCTATTTGCAATAGTTTACACCATCAAAACATTTTCTCAAGAAACTAAGAAAAAATTTAAGATTCTCTTATAACAATTCCAATAGAATATGTCTAGATTACAGAGTGGAAGAATAAGTGAAGATGCTGAGGGTTGAAGTGAAGACTGTCGGGTGTGTGTTAATTCTTTCCACAACTAGTCGCACGCGTGGGGGGTTCAAATGGGGGTGAAAGCACCCGCTCTTCATTACACTAGGTGCAGCAAGGGGTGTGGCATCCCCCTTGTCAGGGTGTTTAAAGGGTGGGGCCAGTAGCCCCTGTGCATGGGGTTTGAGGCTGTTCCCCGAGACTTTTGTTTTATATACATTTGTGGACCCAATGATGGGGAGCGAACCCAAAGATGGTAGGCAGACCTACCGATAGTTTTGTGCATGGATTTTGCACATGGTTTTGGGCATGATGGTTTCCTGCACATGGTATTTTATAGATCTGGTCAAGGGGACTACAATTATGTTCTAATCCAGGATTAATGGACTGGGGTTTATGAATTCTTCTGCATGTATATATATGTATTGTAACATTGAAAGGAACACAATGAAATATCAATATTGTCATCCCTGTTTTGGTATCTATGGGATAATCTCTATGTATATTTGTTTTATGATCTCTCCATTGTATATTTATGTTTTAAGGATTCGTTTGCAAGTAATTTATGTATAGGGTTAAAACCTACATTTGGTATCAGATTTGTTTCAGCTTCAATGGGACACCTTTACTACTGGGGAGTATTTCTCGGGCCTGTGGTAGACACCATTAAGTGGGAGATCTACGGGATCGATTCTTACAGTGAAAGAATACAGTGAGCAATGGAAAGACAGAGATCAAGAAATTTAATGGTCATAGTTTCGAGTTGTGGAAGCTTAGATGGAGGATATTCTGGTGGATAAAGATTAAGGGATCACAGTAGATCCATGTGATAAACCAACGACAATGTCAATAGAAGACTGGGTGAAGTTGGATTAGAAGGAAAAGAGCACAATACACTTGTGTATCTCAGATTCAAGTTTTTTGAATGTATCAAGGGAAGCTATAGTGAAGGATTTGTGGGTAAAGTTAGGGACTTTTTACCAATCTAAGTCTCTTGTGAAAAAATTGTTCCTATGAAAAAATATGTATAAACTGAGGATGAAGGATGAAGACTTAGTGACAGAGCATATAAATGCACTTAACACTATGGTAAGAAAGTTGTTATCTATTGATATAAAAATTTCAAATGAAGATAAGTGCATCAATTTTCTATGTTCTCTACCATATTTGTGGGATATTCTGGTTGCTACAATAGGTAGTAATACAACTACCTTGAAGTTTGATGAAATAGTATCATGCTTATTGTAGGAGGAGATGATATGGAAAAATATGGAGAGCTAGAATAGAGATGCCCTATATGTATGAGGATAGTCCCAGAGCAAAAATAAAAATAAGTCATTGAGTGGGAGATCTAAATCTAGAGGGAGATCTAAATATCCAGTAAAACCTATAAAGGTATGTTGTAAATGCGAAAAGGAAGGGCACTACAAAAAGTGCTATTTATCTAAAGCTCCTGAGAAATGAAAGGGATCCAATGATGCTCCTTCTACAGAGGTGAAAACCACCTCAAATGAAGGTCAACATGTGTACTTGGCTTCTTCTTCAAGTACACATCTATATTAAAAGGCATGGTTGATTGACTAAAATGCATTCTTTCACTTCACTCCCCCTAGGGATTGCTTCTGTTAGCACTCCTTAGTGTCCCAAGTCTGAGAAAGAAGACCGACAGAGGTAACCTCATATTAATCTTTAGATTTGGTAGCTAGACATACCAAATTAGAGAGGGCTCTCTTGAGAATATCATAGCCAATAAAATGAATGGGAAGGAAAATAGATCTTAGGCTAGATATTCAGCTCACTAGGGTTTGATTTTAGGGTTTGCTGGACTAGGGTCATAGTTTGGGAACTAGTTCAGGGTTTCTAAAGATCACTTGGAGAGATACAATGGGGAAAGGTAGGTATGATCAGTAACATATTGGAGTTTTCATTGTGGTGTACGGTTGAAATAGGGAAGGATCAAAATGAGCATAAAAGTATGAATTCATTTATCAAAAGAAAGAACACATAACATGAAAATCTCATCAGAACAGAGCATAAGACTTGTGAATTATGTTAAACACCTATGAGATGACCATAAGAAAACATAGATATGGTAATAAGGAGAATTATATATTCTATTTGATGATATAATAGAGGAAAAACATAATCACAAAAGAATACCACAAGAATCCCAAGATAATAACTGCAAATTTCTTGTATTACTCCTGCAAAAGTGATGGTGTACACTAGCTTCAAAGCCTCACAAGCATCTAACCCCCTTTATGACTTAGATTAGGCTACATATAGACCAAAAACCACATTCCACCTCTCAGGGGTCAAATCCATCAACCTAGAAACTGACTATATCAATCTGTCTAACTAAACATAAAACTAGGGAAGTTAGAAACTTATTTCCTTTTTAGAGTTAGTTGATTCACTTTGACTTTAAAAGCATTAATGAGCATGAATCTAAATAAATTTTAAATTTACCAACTCCATTACAATTAATTACATCATGTGAAAACCAAAGAATAAAAAATACATCATGAAACCTGGACTGATAAAACTCGAAAATTTTATCTCCTGGCAAAAGCGCAGTGAAATTTCTCAGAAGCACAACATGAGAGACAAAAACACGACATGATGCTCGTGGGGGCCTTTTGAGGTGTTTTCCTTGATATTTTTCTAACATAAAGGCTAATGAAGATAACTTAGGATGTCCACGAGCCATCTGAAGTCTTAAACCTACAAAAAAGCTTGTCCAAGGAAACTAAAAATCAATTTTCCCAAGGCTACTCGAAAAGCATAGTAAGGGGACAAAAAGGAGGCATAAATATGAAAATTGACATGTTTATTGATCTTTTTCTCCAAAATTATGAGCTGGCATGGAAAACAAAGTACATGAATGTGATGTAGGGGTCAAGGGATATCCATCCATGCAAGCCATTTGTTATTTCGATGCCCTGAGAAAAAGCGTAGCGTGGCCACATTGCGCTTTTGTGCAACTGAATTGCTAAAATTCACCAAAAATTCAAAAATTGACCAAAAGTTCTCAAAATTGGCCGAAAATTAATCTTTAACATCACTGAGTGGTGGCCTAGAAAAGTAGAGAGACATCAACAAGAAAATCCAAGTTATATGTCTTCTTTAGCTTGATTAGGGTTTTCTTAAGTTTCCTTTTCATGCTTCTAACCCTAATTTTGCAAATCTAGTTCCTAGTGAAGTAGTGCCTAGCCATGTGTCTTTGAAGGTTTGTGGCCCTATTTTCCTTCCTCAAGAGCTTCTCCAATTGATCATTTACCTTCTCAAGAAAATATTCTTTATCCTTACAACTACTTACAGCTATAGGGTCAACAAGGTCTTTTTGTACTACTGAAGGAGATGGCTCCTTGTCTTCAACCTACTCTTCTGAACCAATCACTGCTTTTCCTTTCTCCTTTGCCGTGCTAGATGATGGATGACCTTGTGAGGAATCATGTTGCATCAATATCACCTTCAAAATTCATTTCTCTTGTTGCAAGAAGGCCACCATGTGGTTTTCCTTTGCAAGATCATCTTTGAGCTCTTATATTTGTGCTTGTTGTTCCTTGATAATCTATGCATTTGATCTATCTCCATGGTCAAAAATATCTTGCTCATCAGGCATCTCCTCCTGAAATTGTTACAAGGGTGAGTTAGTTGCATGCCTAGGTGATTTCTCCATTTCTCCTTGAACTTGGTCAACTGAAGATTTCTTATGCAATTGTTTATTTTGTAACCTAGTCAGAGGTCTAGGTGTAGACACCTCTTTAGTGATCTTACAGGAAAAAACCAATATTTTCCCCTTCTTTTAGGTCTATGTGATATCTACCCTAGGTGTCTTTTTGACTGAAAACTTGCTAGATGAGCCAACCTCCTGTGGCCTTGGTGATGTTTATGGAGTGCTAAGACTGGTAGGTTAACTAGTGGTAGGCATAAAGGCATTCGATTGCAAGAATGTCTCCCATGAGATATTAAATTGTGAAAGTTGATGAAGAACAATCACCTTGACCAAACCATGATGAAACAAGTTTTCCTTGTGATCTTTCCCTTTGCTTTGTACCATTTCAGTCATCTTGACTATGCCTCTGAATAAGTAATGAGGCAAGTTCAGTGGTTTGATGGAAGTGAAATGCATTAGTAGCCTTATGTGATTCTGGTACAGCCTTGAAAACGTCCCTTAACATGAAAAATATTTCATGATCATCTTCATCAATGCTACATATCTATCTGGCAACTATCTGAAAGGAAAGCCATGTGAGGGAGCATCTTTGTGATGTGGTTTCAGGAAGATCTTGTAGTTTTTAATGCCTAAATCCATCCCTTTAAACTAGATCTCTCCTTGGTTAGGGATACATGTGGCTGAAGCTATGGCTTTTGCTAATATGATGAAGTTAGTCCCTACTATTCTAGTCTTTTTGCTCTCGATATTTGTGGCAAAGAGGCTTGTAAGCTTAGCATGGAAACCTACCTCATGAATTCTTTCACAAAAACCTAGGAATCCAATATCTTCAAATGATTTCTTGATGTATGATGAAACATTGATATGTTTGATATTGGATGGCTTAAATATAGATACAAGACCTCCCTTATTGTATTTCTTTTTCTCATTGTCCATGGTTTCAATTTTCATGATAGAAACCCTATATTTCGTAGGAGGAAAGGGTAGGGTAGAATTGGGAAAATAGGGGAAAATGGGATAGCTAGTTTAGGAAAGGGAATGGGGGGGATATGGAATAGTGAAATTTGTGGGAAAATTCTAGGGGGTGGGGACAGCTATTAGGGAGGACAAGGTAGTGAAATTTCTTGAAAAGAGTGAGGGGAAGTAGGGAAAAGGACAAAACACAGTCCTAATCTAGGATTTCTACAAAAGCACAGCGTACGCTTAGGCTTTTATGGAACATGAGGAGAAATGAAGGGAATGGGTATGTGAAATAGCTGGGAGAGGTAGATAAGGTATGTATGGGGGTGATAAAGCATAAAATCTAGGGTTTCTATCACTTAAACCAACCAAACATGAAAGGAAACAAAAAAATGCAACGAAAATCCTAGGAGAGGGATTTTCACCATTTACTGAAGACAACTAACTAAATAAGAGTTGATGAGAGGCCACTTACTTCATTGGGAATCTATGGAACCTGTTTGATGTTGATTTTACCCTTTCAACGCTTTGATTTTCCTTCTTTTCCAAAAGTGGAGTGAAGGTGCCAAAAGCACAGCGAAACTGCCAAAAGTGCATCGTAGCTAGGTAAAGAAGGGTTTTAATAAATAATTTCAATGCTCTAGTAGTTGGGATGAAGCTTGATGATGGAGAGGTGCTCAATGAATATGGAATGAGGAATTGGAATTCTTGGATGGTCTTCTTATAGCTCAAAATTTGATTTTTTTCTTAGCTCATGGAGTGACATCACATGTCTTTTTTAGAACTAAAATGATAGGATAGTGTACTGCAGATTTGTAACTTAATTAGGAAATTTACATAATTATTGAGTGATACATGTAGCTTTGAAATCATTTGAAAACACCTCTCCCTAATTACTAACTCCCTTGATGATGACTATGGTGGTGACATGACTCCTTTGTGACTTATAACGACATGACCTAATGATGACACCAAATGCATATGTAAGACCATGATTAAAGACCTTTGAATGTTTGTAGTATGCATGATAATGATATGATGAACAAAAAACTCTTTTGGTGGCTCATCACAAGGAGTGATGACAAGACCATGAATATGGAGGGAGTAGTGATAACATAAACACTTACCAATGATCAAATTTTATTTGAAAGTACAAAAAATTGACCTAAGACCCTATCAACCATGTGAAAGAGTACATTTGATCATTTGTGACTCATAGACACTAACAGGTTCTTTGAGTATGAGAAATATGATGGTGGTGATGTCTTCTTAGGGGATGATAGGAAGTATAGAATCATTGGATGCAGAAAATTCAAGTTGAAGTTGCAAGGTGGAAGGATTATAACACTTAATGATGTTCTTCATATCCCTTCATTATCCAGAAATATGTTTTCTATAAGCAAGATGGATGATGCAAGTGTAAAAAAAGTGTTCGAGAAAGATACCTGCAAGATGGTTTGCAGAGCACTGGATTTGATGTATGGAGTTTGGATTGGAATTCTGTACAAGCTTATGGGTAGCACTGTTATTGATGGGTGCAAAAGTTCTGTGGTTCCTGAAAGTGGAGCATAAAATATAGTATTCTTTGGAGAAAATACAATGTTATGGCATCAAAGGCTTGAACATATTATAGAGAAGGGCCTTTGAATACTGCATGGTAATGCTATGATAGAAGGTATGTCTAATTTCTCTCTAGATTTCAATTTTTGTGAACATTATGTATATGGGAAGCAAAATTTGGTGAGTTTCCCCTCTGGTGCTAAGAGGGAGAAATGGACATTAGAGCTTGTGCACAGTGATGTTCTTAGACCTGTGTCGATTCCATCATTAGGTAAGTATGTGTACTGTCTCATTTATAGATGACTTCTAGAGGAATACATGGATATATTTCCTCAGGAAGAAATCCAAACTCTCTGACAAGTTTAAATAATTGAAGGCTCTGGCAGGAAATCAAACAAATAAGAAGATGAGGGTGTTAAGGATAGATAATGGTGGAGAGTTCTGCAAGAAGGAATTTGAAGAATTCTATAAGAAGTATGGTATAGCATGAAAAAATACTACTCCCTACACACCTCACAAAAATTGAGTTGTAGAAAAAATGAACAAGATGTTGATTGAAAAGGAAAGAAGCATACTTAATGGTGTCAAGTTAGGATAGGAATTTTGGGTAGAGGCGATGAAGATTGCATGTTACCTAGATAATAGATCACCTTCACCAATGCTAGAGGATAAGACTCCACATGAGGTATGGACTACTCAAAAACCCTCTCTTTCACAACCAAGGGTATTGTCCTGTGATGCATATGTACATGTTCCAAAGGAGAAAAGAACCAAGTTGGATGGTAAATCTGAAAGGTTCATCTTTATTAGGTATAAGCATGGTTTAAATGTTGTAAGAAACCTAGAGACAAGGAAGGTTGTGTACAACAAAGATGTGGTGTTTAGAGAGGTGAAAGATGTTATTAAACAAGAATTCCTACCAAAGGAACCCAAGAAGGGAGAGTTTTAGATAAAGGAGGAAGCATCGGACTCTACAACAAAACATGAATCAAAAGAGGAAGAGCTAGAAATGCCAGCTTTGAGAAGATCAATTCAAGAGAGAAGGAAGGCAGAAAGGTATAGTCCATATGTTTTCTATTTATTTTTTTCTTTATCTAGTACTAATGATGATCCCATAACTGTCAAGGAGATAGTAGATACAGAGGATGGAAAAATTTGGAAAGAGGCCATGATTGATGAAATGGCATATTTAGATAAAAATGATGCTTGGGAACTGGTGGATTTGTCAATTGGAAGGAAACCCATTGGAAGAAAATGGGCATTTAAGAAGAATATGAATGCATAAGGCAAGGTGGAGAAATACAAACCTTGATTAGTAGAAAAAGGTTATTCCCAGGTGTCGGGAATTGATTTTGGTGATATTTTTTCTCCTGTTTCCTATTTAGCTTCTATCAATTTTTATTTTTTTTGCTTCTTTTGATTTTGAGACAAAACATTTGGATGTGAAGACACCATTTCTTCATGGGAATCTGGAAGAAGAGATCTACATGAAGCAACCTAAAGGCTTTGTGGTGAAGGGTAAGAAATAACTGGTATGAAGGTTAAAAAAGTCTCTGTATGGGTTAAAACATTCACCAAGGATGTGGTATCAAAAATTTGATACATATATATAGGGACTTGGCTTCACCAGAAGCAAAGTGGATCACTATGTAAATTTTAAATTAATTGGCGACCATGTTATTTATTTGTTTTTGTATGTGGATGATATGTTACTCATTGGAAATATCAAAGAAATTATCCAAGATTTGATGACCCAATTGTCCTCCAAATTTGACATGAAGGATCTTGGTGCTGCAAACTATATTTTGGGCATCGAAATTAAACAAGATCAGGAAAATATGAAGCTCTGGTTAAACTAGAGGAAGTATGTTGAAATACTACTACAAAGGTTTAATATGCATGATGGTAAACTGGTGAAGGTTCCTATTCTTGTAAGTGTAAATTTATCTATTGAACAGTGTCCCATGACACATGAAGAGGAAGAGGACATGCCCCATGTTCCATATGCAAGTGTAGTCGGTATCCTGATGTATGTAATGGTATGTACTAGACCATACATTGCACATGAAATGGTAGTATTGAGAAAGTTTATGTAAAAACCATGGAAGGAGCATTAAACAATAGTGAAGTAATTTTTTAGGTATTTGTGTGGCACTAGTGATTATGGTTTGTGCTACCAGGGAAGACTAGGATTGGACATATTTTTGGACATTCATGGCTTTGTTGATGTAGATTGGGCTAGATATCTAGATCAGATAAGAATTACAAGTGGGTTTGTGTTTAACCTATTTGGAGGAGTAGTTATTTGGATGAGAAAGAGATAATATGTAGTGGCACTTTCAACTACATAGGAAGAATACATGGTAGCCACTCATGCAAGCAAGGAATTAGTCTGGTTGTAGAAAATGTGTTTAAGTATGGGGTTAGTACAACGAGCTATAAGGATATACTATGAAAACAAAAATGAAATTTTCTTGGCAAAGAAACCTACTTATCATTCAAATAAAAATCACATTGATGTTCAGTATCCCTTTGTGAGGGATATGGTTGAGGGAAAAAAGGTGTTGCTGGTAAAGGTGGACACTTCAAAGAATGTTGTAGATGCATTGATGAAGTATGTGAGCACCGAGAAGCTTTCATGGTGTAGTGAAACAATGGGCATTGCAGAGATGGACCAATGACTAAGGTCCCCTGTGACCCCTTGCATAGAAAAGAAAACAAGTGGGAGAATGTTGGGTGCATGTTATATTCTTTCCACGACTAGTCGCACATGTGGAGGGGTCACAATGGGGGAGACAACACCCATTTTTCATTACACTGGGTGCAACAGGGGGGTTTACAGTGGGGAAATAGCCCCCTTGCATGGGTTCGAGGCAACACCCTGAGATTTTGTTTTCTATATATATGCAGACCCAAGGATGGGGCGGACCCAAAGATGGTGAGCAGATCTACCCATGGTTTTGTGCATGTGTTTTGCACATGTTTTTGGGCATGATGGTTTTGTGCCCATGGTATTTTGTAGATCCGATCAAGGAAACTACAATTATGTTTTAATCCAGTGTTAATGGATTGGGGTTTAAGAATGCTTTGGCATGTGTATATATGTATTGTAACATTGAAAGGAACATAATGAAAAATCAATCTGGTAGACCCAGTTTTTAGATCCATGGGAAAATATTTGTGTATATTTTTTATGATCTCGCCATTGTATATTTTTGTTTTAAGATTCAATTTGTTTGCAAGTAATTTATGTACAGGGTTAAAACCTATAAAGGCCATGAAGTAGACCAACTGTCAGAGTAAACGATTACAAGTATTGTGATATACAAGTGTATGAGCACTATAAATAAATGGTTCAACTAGTTTATTCACATCACAAGGTCATGCAAGAGTCTGTGGTAGAATTTTTACCACTATGTCATAAGGTCAAAGAACAAGGCTTGTAGCTATAAGAAGTTTTAAATGAAGTCCATTAGTTAGAAGAATGGAAAATATAGTATCCAAGGCTCCATCAGATCTCCCAAAGATTAGTAGTAAGGATTTAACATATGATTCACTTGTTTTTAACCAAGCCTTAAGGATATAAGAAAAACTAGAGAATTATATTTTTAAATGAGTAGTCATATACCAACATAATTACTCTCTAGTTGAGAGGACCATAAGGGTTAATAACTTTGATCCATTAGAGATCAAGGAAAGGAAATAATTGTCGAAGGGGTGACCAGAGAACTAAATGAAGTGCTCAATGTAAAAGAAATATCCTTTTGTACCTTCACCACCAAACTTACTAAGCATAATCTCAACCACCACCTAGTAGAACCCACACAAAAATAGACAATGCTTAACTCCTTAGTTTAACTATGAAGATAATTTCCTACCTTCTCCCTAAATATAAAAGAGTATCATATTTTAATTGAGAGATTGTCGACAAGTATTATTAGAATGATTAAGTCATATTATGAAGTATAGGTGGCATATCTTAAAGAAGTTGAGGAGATATCACTAGAATATGTGGTTAAAGTGTATGACTTATGAAAATTATAATAGATAATTTTGCAATTGTAATTAGAAAATAGGAGAATTTGAAAATTTGTAACTTCCCTTAAGTTAAAAAATGAGGCAGTTACCATTTAAGCATATAAATACTGATAGGCTAAATATAAGAAGGACATTTCGAATATTTTTGAAATCCTTGTAAACCAAACATTGGGAGTTGATGACTATATTATTTTGGCTATTTACTATGGAGAAGTCATTAAGGCCACCTTGGAAGTTCACTCCATGTGCATGGTGTTTTGTTTCTAACTATTCTTGAACAATTCATGTATGTATGTATCTATGAGATTCATTAGTACTAGTTTTAGACTAATTTGAAAATTGTCTTCTAATTCCTCAATTATGGTTTCAACCCATTTTTTCTACATTAAGCACTTATTGGTGCAGGGATTGACTATTATGGTTTTTGACTATGATAAGTTAAGTGTATAATTTTTCTAAAGACTACATATAACTATTCCTTAGTTGTGCATCTCCTACAAATTTCTGCTCATGAATAAGGGATAGCTAGAACTTTTGAATTTAGAATAGTTGCTAGCTCAATAGGTGCACCCTACTATTGTGAGAATCATACACACATCATAACATTCCCGCACAATCAACCATGATAGTCGGTCTAGAATCTTGATGGGTCTATCATACCATACTGTGTGAGGTCTATCGGGATTGCATATCAAAGAGAACCCCTAATTGTTGCTAGGAAAATTTCCCTTGTCAACACTAGGGTGCAAAATATTCCTTACAACAATATAGATATGGGTGTTAACTTCTTAATTACGTGAAAATTGAATCAAGTCACATGCATTAAGATAAACTAAGAGAGAAAAACAGTTTCAATTTTGGGGTATAGGATAAGAGCCCATAACTCTCGCAAAAAAGAGATGAAATTGGGATAATTCACCTAGTATAGGACATTGAATGAAAGAGAGGAGTATTTGTCCAACAAGCAGGTAGTTTTAGTTGTGTTGGGCATAATTTCACATGACCAAGAAAAAAACAAGTCATGTTCACTTAGGAAAAATGGAAGTTAACATAAATTAATTAGAGAGCAATGAAATATGAATAAAAGTGATTCTAAAAGAGAAATATAGGATCTAAACCAACAAGTGTGGCATTGCATAATGCATACGACACTTGTTGAAGAAAGGGGGATGATAGAAGAAAACGACAATGGAGATTCATGACTCATGATTATATGAGAGTCAAACAATAATATACAAAGGCATGGAGAGTGCTAAGAAAGAGAGATTTTAGGATTTGAGAGAGTGAAAATAAGGAGAATGATCTTCCCATTTATACACATCTATACACACCAAACAATGTTAATGAAATATGTAAATATAGGGTACGAAATATTCCTTATAATAATCTATGGGTATTAACTCCTTGATTGCATGCAAACTGAAGCAGGTTGCACGCATTAGTATAAAAACAAGTCATCTTCACTTAGAAAAAATTAAAGTTAACTAAGCATTAGAGAGAAATGAGATATGAATAAAAGAGCTTCTAAACGTAAAAAGAAAGCATCTAAACCAAAAGTGAGGCTATGTGTAATATATACATCACTTCTTGAAAAAGGGGGGATGATAGAACACAACTGCAATGGAGATTTACAAGTTCATGAGAGTCATAAAATAATCTACAAGATTATGGAGAGTGTAAATGAAGAGAGTTTTGAGGACATTGAAGAGAGAAAATAAGGAGAATTACTAGCATGTTTATACACATATACACATAACCAAGCAATGTTAATGCAATCTATAAATCTAGGGTACAAAAATCCTCCTTACGATTATCCAACTATAGGTATTAATTTTAACTATAGATATTAATTTCTTGATTGCATGAAAAATGAAACATTTTCCACTCATTAAGATAAAAATAAGTCATATTCACTCATGTAAAAATGGAAGATAACATAATTATTAAAAGGAAATGTTAGATGAATGAAGTGCTCAAAATAAGAAAAGCACAAAAGGAACATTAAATAATTACAAATGTTAACTAAATTTAATAAAAATATTAAGAGCACACATGTCAAATATATGGATTATGCAATAACCTTTCTTCTACCATACTTACTTGAGCTTTGTTTAGCTCATTCACATCCTAAATTTACGCAAAGTGAGAAGATATCATTTATTATGTCACTTCTTACACAATGACATCTATGATCGGTTCCAAGCTATTAGTTTGTCCATACTGGTGCAATTTTTCAATTTTCTATAGTTAACATTAGGCTTTTGGTTGAGAATTTTGGGTGACGTTAGCATGTCACCACATCCCTGGCTTCGGATTTTGAGGGTCGACATCATCTTTCCATGCAAGGTAGACTGGGTTGATCCGATTATACATTGTAGGTACAGGAAAGGACGATCCTTTGTACAGTTGGGAGTTAACTAGGGTTTCTTTGAGCTCTTGTGGTGTAAATTACCGAGAAGTAGATTTAGTTGTTTTTGGTGTTAAAAGTGGTTGTTTTATTTTTTTCTTGGTGTTGTGGCACTCATTGAGGTTTTATTTCCTGTCTATGCCTGTGTTTTCTATTCGGTTTGACTCCTCATTGTGAGTTTTTTTGTTGTTACCAAGTGAGTTTTTTTTTTTTTTTTTTTTTTTTTTTT
>APFE030221409.1:29553-55867 GCA_000404065.3 Pinus taeda
TTTTTTTTTTTTTTTTTTTTTTTTTTTTTTTTTTTTTTTTACTTCAGCGAATGCAAGTAGTAAACTTTTTGTGCGGAACACTTAAGGTGTTTGGTTATGTGGCAGGACATAGCTTTTCCAACCTCCTCAATGATGATTTTATATGTAAATGCATGAACATTATTTTATGGTTTAATCATTGTGGTGCATAATTTGGAGTTCTAATGGTTCACTACTTCGCTGAATTTAGAGGTGAGACTTTCAAATTTAGAGCATAATAATTGTTCAAGTAAGCAGATTGTTGGATTCTAGTGACATAAATCTGGTAAGCTTTTGAGTTATCTCTATGAGAAAACTCTATTTTAATGCGTCAGAAGTGTTAAATACATTTTCGGCTCGCGTTTCAATGTTTGGATGAAATGTTGTAGGAATAAACCAATATTAACTAACCACAACTAGGTCGAAGGCCAACCCATATTTTCATTTGTAGAATTCCTATGAGCAAGGTGTCGATCCCGATTCCATATGTTGTGGTTTTAAATTGTTTGCTAACCATAATTCCGTGATTTTATGTAACAATTAACGCAAATATTTCCTGGAATTTACTCTGAAACTTGTGAAGTCAGGAGTATAGGGATCTTTTAATTTTTAGAAGGTTCACGAGAAAAATGGTGGATCCGTCTACATATCATATTGTTTTAGTTAGTAGGAGAGTTGGAGTTTTATTGATATAAACATCTAGCTCGGGAAGAAAATAACTTTGACATCAATCAAGCATCATGCATAGACACAAGGGTGTGTTAATTATTAACTTTCTAAAATTTGTGACTTGGGAAGTTGAGGCATGTTTCCGTTTTAGCAGACTCGTGTATGCGAGTTTTCTCATGCCTTTTACGTTGAGCCCATTGTCATAGGACACATTGCTTCTATTAATTTGTTTTTCAAAATACTATATTTATTCAAATAAAAGTTATAGTTTAACTAGTAAGAGATTACAGTCTCAGATAGTTGCCAACTAGAAAAACAAAAACATAAAAGAATTGACGGAAAAATTCAAGTTTCAATGATATTGGAGAACTTTTGAGACCAATGTTACCAATATTCTAAGTTTCCAATGATGGGATTTTCTAATGTATTTTCTTCCTAAATTTTATGCATAGAGGAACATACTTGAGTCACGGTCATGAGAATATGTTTAAAAAAAATCAAATTTAGAATAAGGGCATCTCTCTCCATTTCAGTTTTTTGGGTTTCTTTAGAGTCGGAGCGAACTCATAGTTGTGGTCGGCACCAATTTCTTGGTTGGGAAATTGGCGTGTCTATGGAGATGAAGCATAAGCAAAAAGTTGAGTTCCGGTCCATCTTGGAAAAGGCTAAACTTTGGGTGGTAATGAAGTTACAACTAGCATTTAAGTTAGTTGTTTTTGACTTTTGTAATTTATGAACCACATTCACATCATTCTTTTCTTTAGACTAGGGGTAACAGTTTCAGGTATTTTAAACATTTTAATCTTAATTATTTTTAATTTATACGTATTTTTTGGATTTTTTTATCTTAAACATTTGGATAAAAAGAATAATAATATTTCTTTAAATTTTCTTTAAATAAATGTCTTATAAAAATAATTTGCTGAACTTATTTCTTTATTTCTAAAAGGATAAAGTATTTTAAATTACATTTATTAAATAATATGTTATGTGAAAAAACAAAATAATAAATTATATACACATATGTTTGTTTTATGGGCCTTTGTAGAAGCAAGTCGGAGGTTGGTTTGACTATGAGGTCAGAGGTGGTCATTGTAAATGCACAAAGTTATACATACATATTTCTTTTGTGTCTCCTATTAAAATTAGGTCGGAGGTCGGCCCCCACTATGAGATTGGAGGTCATCATTGTCATTTGAATGGTCTCTCTAGACACTCCTCACTAGTGACACTCCCCAACAAATTCGGCTTCAGCTTCAATACTTCACCCGAGCTGGTGCAAGGTCAAAAAAATTCAACGAAGGTTGTGATATCTGTTTTATTTAAATATTATTTTAATCAAAATTGTTTCCGTATACATTAATGTTGATATTAGGTAATATTAAAGTATTATATTTGTAATTTAGTTTTTTAATTCAATATAAATTGAAAATATAAATTCTTGTGTTTTGTTTCCTAGAATCTACGTTCATTACTATTATTATTATTATTTCTTATAAACGACTTAAATGAGGTCTATGATGAGGTTTATCATGAGTTGATATGTTATAAATTAAGTCTTAAATGTCTTATAAAAATAATTTGTTGAACTTATTTCTTTATTTCTAAAAGGATAAAGTATTTTAAATTACATTTATTAAATAATATGTTATGTGAAAAAAATAATAAATTATAGACACATATGTTTGTTTTGTGGGCGTTCGTAGAAACAAGTCGGTGGTTGGCCTGACTATGAGGTTGGAAGTGGTCATTGTAAATATGTATAAATATAAACACATATTTCTTTTGTGGCTTGTACTGAAAGAAGGTTAGAGGTCACCCCCCACTATGAGTTTGGAGGTTGGCATTGTCGTTTGAATGGTCTCTCTAGACACTCCCGAGTACTAAAACTACTCGGCCAATTCGACTCCAACTTCAATAATTCAACTTTTTCTTTAATGAAGGGATAATAGGTTCCCATAGTTTAAAACATTTTATTATATTAATAATTATTTATTCAAATTTTTTTTATTGATAAAAAAAAATTGAATATTTTATCAAATAATATTTTATAATGAAAAAATAAATAATAAATTATAAAGAGGCCAATTATATATATATATTTCTTTTGTGGGCCCTGCCAGAAGGAATTCGATGGTCGGGCTATCTATGAGGTCAGAGATCAACATTGTATTTTGGATGGTGCTATGACATTCTACGACCAATTGGGCTCCTTGTAAACACACCCAACTATATGCACATATTTCTTTTATGGTTGCTACTCAAAGAAAGTATAAAGAAGGATTTGGCTATGAGGTTGGAAGTCGACCTTATTATTTGAATGGTCTATCTAGACACTCTCGACTATTGATAGTTCCCAACCAAATCAGCTCCAACTACAATACTGCATGGAAGCTGGTGAGAGCGCTGAAAAATTGAATAGAGGTTGCAATATTTGTTATATTTAAATATTATTTTAATTAAAATCATTCTCATATACATTAATTTTCATATTAGGACATATTAAAGTACTATGTTCTTTTATGAGGAAATGAGCAAAAATGGTCAAATTATCCTGCTTCATGGTTTTTATCGTTTGGGTTGAGATTTCAGAGAAATGATACCATTTATTACCTGCAACTTATAACTTATTCCATCGTGCATATTTTATTTATGTTCTATACATATTTGGCTTGTAATGTACATTTTTATTCAATATAGATTGAAAATATAGTTTTTGGGTTTTGTTTTGTACAATCTAGGTTCACTATTTTTATTAATATTATTATATATAACCGACTTAAATGAAATCTATGATTAGGTATATCATTAGTTGGTATGTTATGAATTGAAAGTTAAATATCTAGTAAAATTAGTTGTTATTATACATTTACTTCATCACATTTAGAGAAAAAAATAGTTGATTTTTTATTTTTTTATAAACATAAATAGGCAAGCAAATAGTTTTTATGTTTGAGTTTTTTCTTTTCCTTTCCTAAACTAAATTTTGTTTTCAATTTGAAATTTATTTATTTAAATTACAATTTTAGACAATGGATTCTAAAATATTAAGTTTATATATGTGTGTGTGTGTGTGTGTGTGTGAACAAAATATACAACTAAATTAGTAACCTTAAAATCATATCAAATAATTAAACTCTATTATACTTTTTATATATTTTATCAATTTATATTTAAAATTTGGTTTATGATACATTTATATAAAGATATTTTTTACTCTTGTTGACCATGTTCTTCTTTATTTCTTTTCTTTTTTGTGTTTTGGGTCCTATTTATTTTAAATTGTGGCAAGTGACTAAATTGTTAAGTTTTATTGGTTTTACTTAAAATTGTGGATGGTTGCAAAATGAATTAAAATTTCAATGTATTTTATTTATGTTGACTAAACTTTATAAAAGTAAAGGGACTTAGTTTAAAGTCATGTGAATGTGAGTTTAAATTTTATTTTAATTTTATTCTTATATTTTTAAATTAAAGTATTGGAATATTAAATAATTAATTATATTTAAAATTAATTATATTTATGATCATTTCTTAATATATATATATATATATTAAAATTTCAATACGTTGTATTCTTTTAATTTGTTTAGATAATGCTAAAATGCTTTATTATCAAATTTTATTGTTTTTCATATATAATAATAGAGTATTAAAATATTATATTAAGTTGTTTTATATTTGCTTATTTAAATTTCATTGATGTTAAAATTTCTTATTCAACTAGTATTCTTGGACATCACTATGATGTTGTGTCATTTATATTGGATTTAAATAAATGTAAATAAACATGAAAATTGCAATAATTTTATAGTTAATAAATACATTGTCTTGTATTATATTATAGTAAATTGTGTGTGTGTGTGTGTGTGTGTGTGTGTGTGTGTGTGTTATTATTTTTATTAATGGTTTTTGTAAAGCATGATGCATTGCTTGATATTCAACGAATAGATGTTATCGAAAAAGAAAAAAATGATTGGTTTGAGCAATAAAAATATAGATTCATGGATACAAATTGGTAATATAAATTTTTTATCCAGTGTTGCGGGTGAGACCACCCTAGGGTCTTGGGTTGAGAACCCCAATAGAGTGGAGGGAAAACCAGAACAAGAATCAAGCAATCAACCTAAATTCTTATTCTACTGAATTGTGTAAGAGTGTCCTTACCCGGAAGTCCTACGTTTGAGTAGATCTCACAGGGTGCAAACCCTTAGCTTCTCTTGATATCTTTGAAACCTGAAAATTATTCAAATGAAACATATACATCAGTAGAAACCTAAAGCATGTCCATGATATTAAATTTAAATAATATAAATGAATGAACAATTATGCATCAATGTAAGATTCATAAACGAATTACAATATAAATAGATGCATAAAAACATTTAATATCGCAAATAGAACAACATTCCCTTATTGAATTTAGCTACAAGTAAAGTGGACAAATACGACCTAAGTCCTTCTCTGTATCCAAGCGGAACAATCCTCTGGATTTGTCCTTTCCCGGTCTCAACAATCTTCCTCCATCACCAATACAAGGATATCTTCAAGAAAGATGAAGGATATCTCCAACAAGGAAGCAAGGGTTTCTTGAAGCTTTGGGGAGTGCAAGAGGTACAGGGATTTCGTCAGACTCGATTAAGGATAATCTCACTATTGTATTAATATCTCATATATTCTCCCTTAAGGCCTTCCCATGGAGGTTTATTTATATTTCTCCAAATTAGTTTTTTTTCAGTTGGGAAACAGTTGGGCCACGGGCAGTAGGAGGTGAGTAATGGGAAAAACCAGTGAACTCTGCCTGAAATTAAGGAAATTTAATTTTTTTAAGTGTTTTAACATATGTACGGGGGTTGGATATATAATAACCCACATGTACACACTTTTATTACAGGGAAAAGTAGCGTATAGGGAATAAAACATTGGTTTTAGATTTTGGACCATGTCTAGAAGGAAGGGTTGCCCTAGGCCATAATCAAAGCATCAGATCTACGAGGAGTGGTAAATGGTGCTATAATAGATGCCCCATAATATATGAGGTCAGGAATGGTACATGATGGCCGAAATGTATTAAGTGTATAGAAGAAATCATGGTGAGACCGAGGAGGAGTTCACTAGAATTCAGCCTACCAAGCCAGTGAAAGAGATCAGAAAGAAACTGTTGTTTGAGGCGGGCATACCCATGCTCAGAAATAGTAAATCATGTGTGCATGTCAAGTAAAAAGGTGGATCCAATATGCGTACTAGTATAAAGGAAATGAAAATACATAATGGATCATCTTATCATAATCAAGAAAGTACATGTCTGAATATCACACATAAAGATCTAATCAATGATGCTGAAGTATGAAGTTGATCATTGAAGTCAAGAAACTGATCCAAATAGTACCAGGTGAACATGATGGAATAAATGGTAGTACACTACAACTCGGGTGCCAACATATAATATATCATTGTAATGAATTGCAATATGTAAGGTGGATGGTGTCAACTAGCAGAAACAGGAGAAACTGACAAGTGAACCAAGACATGCTGATACAATCCCGAGGTCTTCACCGACTGCCGTGGTACATTTCTACATAATGGGAATAAATGATCTGAAGCTGACCATGTGAGAAATTGTTTGATTACTATTCATTAATGTATACCATTAACAAACATGAGGCTACTCATTGATAATGATGATGAGAATCAAGGTACCTAGTAAAATCTAACAACTGCGAATAAATGAGTTGTAGTCGAACACTTGGAAGAATCTATCAATCAGGAGACAATGATGTTTTCCTGCTATTGACAGTGAAGGAATTTGCCACTGATGACTGCAAGCCCTAAGGTACTGCCAAATGGACTCTAGATATGTTTCCCAGAGCAATGAGCTGAAGTCAATGGGAAACGATCTGCTGAAAGGAAGGAATTAGGGCATCCTTCATCAATATAGTGCGATTGTAACCCATAGGCCAATAATGTGGAAGGAATCGAATGAACAAAGATGTAGTAACCCAACCGAAGCATGTTTCCGGCATACACAAGATGTGGTTAGTGCACAATAGAAACCCTCTAAAATAGCCAATATTGAAAGTTGACACAGAGGCGAAGAATCCACCAATAGGGTCAAATGGAAACCAAGGCCTTGCACAAATCCCAATGTGTAATAATGAAAGTTGATGTTGAACACAAGGGAAACCACTTAGTCAAACGCCCATGATACTAATTGATGCTGAGCACAAGGTGACCTACCAATAATGAAAATAGGGCCAGGGTGTGGTGCTAGATCTGCCCTGAGAGCAATTTGTCATAGTCAATAAGAGAAAGATCCTCCAGCAAGAAGTCAATGGAGACCTTCTCAAACTGGCATGAGCAAAGGACCAATATAGCTGATGTGATAATGAACATGATGCTAACAACTAGGGATGCCCGACTGAAAAATAGGTCAAGAGACACTGTAGAGAGATTGATTCAGGTTTACTTCCCTTGAACAAAAGCATGACTCAATATTGACTCCATGGCAACATATGATAACTTTGTATAAGTTCATCACGCAGGAGGCATAAGCATACTCTCCATATGATTGGAAGAGGTAACCAATTGGAGGGTCACTGACTCAATAACAAGTTTAATGCTCTCCTAAGTCAAACTAAAGCCCATCCCAAAGGAGGAAGGACTTACTTTTGAGTGCTTTGTTCAAGGGTTACACAACTGACTCTAGCTACCATCAAACATGGAAATAATGTCACGTTCCTGCTCTTTTTGGAATATATATATATATATATATATATATATATATATATATATATATATATAATATATATATATATAATATATATATATATATATAGATATATATATATATATATATATATATATATATATATAATATAATATATATATATCTATATATAATATATATTATATATATATATATATATATATATATATATATATATATATATATCTATTGTCTTTTTTATTTTATATGAATCTTGAAAAAGAATAAAATAATGCTATAGTACAGTGGAAAGAATGAGTGTCGAAAAAACAGATGCTCTAGTTCCTTGGAGGGGAACATTCGTCTGCACAATGCAAGGTAGTGAAACTAGTCAAGGGCACTCAAAGGAATTCTCTTTCCACGAGTAAACGAGTGTGTCAAGTCGTAGAGGCTAATAGATTGAAAGGTTGATTTTGTAGAAGACATGGTTAAAAAGTGTCTTAAACATGAGTCTAAGTGAAGTCGGATCAATGCCAAAAGCTGCAAATAGTGAATATGCAATGCAATAGTACAACTCAACACAAAGGAGCCTCTAGGTTATAAGGCCAGAAAATAGCGTAGAAGAATGAGAATAAGTCTTCAACACACAAATCGTGGTGGGACTAAAGAGGACTCCCAAGCCTACTTAAAATAATAGCATGGGCAACAAATTTTAGCGAGGATCTAACTAAGATGCCGTGTAAAGGTTGGCTCTACCATCGTGTCATGATTCTAAAGTTGACAAGTGAAAATGGTTTGTGAACCAAGACACGATGGGGTCAGCCCTATGGAAAATATATCGTATTATGGAGGCTAGTATGAAAAATGCGGCGAAAAGTGGTATTCCCTAACGTATATGCCAGTAAGAAAATGATACCTGCCATGACGGGTCTGCGGTCATGGGACCAAAACAATTTCATGAAGAAGTATCCAAAATTTCCTGTAAAGACAACCCATTCTCGACACTCCAAGCCAAAAGGTCAAAAAGTCCATAAGATAAAAATCAACTTTTGAAAAAATAATTTTCATTTTGGAACCTATATAAGGACTTTTGGACTCACATTTTTGTCATTTGTGTTTTGAGCAAGGAGCTGTGGAGACAAACTCAAAAAAACTTCATCCGTCAAATCCAACCATTCAAATCACTCCAAAACTTTCAGGTAACCCTTTTATCATGCTTTTAATCATTTGTGGTACTTTTGAGATGTTTTTTTCATAATTTGACCGTAGGAAAATATGTTAAAAATTTCAACTCTGCGTACACGTGGGTTGAATACAGGTAATCCACATATACGAGGGCCCTACACATGACTGTGTAAAAAGGGAACCCACGTGTGGATGAGTAAAAAGTTTAAAACATAAATCTAATGATTTGAAACATATTTTTTGGGCAGGATAACAATCACCTAGAGTGAAAGGGAGCATAGTGCTATTGATAACCAAGTAATGGAGGATCAAAATGCCTTAGATGCTTTGAGAGGTTGTGGCTTGCTAAAATTCTTTAAAATTCCAAACATGAAAGTGAACGCACGATTTCTTGAGCTGTTGATTCATTACTGGAATGTAGAGGATGATGCATTCATGATCGATCAGATCTCCCTAAGGATCAAGATCGAAGATATCTACTTAATTACCAGTCTTTCTCGAAGGGGAGAGATAGTGCATTTGATTGGTAGGACAAGAGGTAGTCTTAGTGTTGAATACTACGTCCACATATACTGTCTTGATCATCCTGAATATATTGGAAGTCAAATTCCAATCAAGCATTCTAGAGAGCTTATCCTTAAAGGTCCTACCATTTACCATCACCAGGGTAAACAGTTCTGCTGCTTTACATTAGGCCTCACGAGTATCCATGAGCCTAGCAGTGTAATGCCTCACTATTGTGTTATAATTGTGCACACCTCTACTGACCAACATGAAGAACCAACTCACTTCGATTTAGAAGGGTCAAACAAAGAATTTTGGATAGAGTACAATCTTATGCTCGTTATTCTTTGAGAAAGTATGTGGGCTTCGACCCAAGGTGCTATCGACCATCAGCAACTCGAGGGATCTACGAATGGGCAGATGGGATGACCTGATGAAATTCCTAGGCAGTCGTGATGTCCCTAGGATGAATTTTGATGACGAGTTTTTCACATGGTGTGATCAACAGGTCGTCGTAGTCGATGACCACCCCTACGTCGGAATAGATTTCCAAGGAGATCCAGATTTAGTATTACAACCAGATGCAACATGGGGTGTCGTAGGTAATAATCTTTTATTTTTTGAATTTCTTAATTTTTTTGGATTTTTAATATAGATGAACTTAAAAATATTTTTATGAGACAAAATACTCACAAAATATATGATCATGTTTCAGATGTGGGGCCAGTGAGACCTGACATATTTCCCAGACATAGGAATCATGGAAGAGATGCCAAAGGGGCTGCAGCTGAGGTAGAGAGAGTTCTCCATGTAGTTCAGAGGAACTTGGTGAGACTAGCTGTTACACAAAAAATTGTCACCATGACTTTCTACAGTTTGTGTGAGTCCATCACCACTCATACATACCTCCTTTGCAAGTCTTAAGCCTTAACTCTTCATGTCAAGCCTTGAAAATGGGAGAAAGACCTTAAAAATATCTCAAATCCTGGTTTCGCACTTTCTCCTAGCCTTGCCTGTGGTACCGCACCCAATGGTCATGTCTCCTGCAAACCTAACCGCTCTGTCTGTTAAGTGATGGGTGTAAACCCATGTAAAAGTTAAAAGGGAATGAGTTCATTCTTAATAACTCACCTTGGGTCACTTTTGGATGCTTCTAGAAGGAATATTATGCTGGCAAGTCCGCTCCACCTTGGTTCATCCATTCCATAACTAAGGGAGCTAAATCCATGATATGAGATGCTTATCCCATTGAAGGAGGAACTTATCCCTTCAATGGTGAACCTGTAACTTCCTCCATTAGCACTATAAATTCAGGCATTGGGCTAGTTGTAAGGGAGGTTGAAAGCTGAAGATTCTTGAGGGTATATGTTGTTGGAAATTAGACTTCCTTTTTGAGCTTGTGAGAGGAGAGATCACATACCTTTCATTTCATTTGGGAAGTGAGTGAGGCTTGTCAAAGTAGAGGAGATTCCTGTTGGATGCTAGAAAGATCTTGTGCAACATCAAGGCAAGGTTGTAAGGTTCTTTTATTCATAGAGTTAATACAATCAAGTTTGTTTTTCTCAATGAAATGTCTCTAATGGTTTATTTTATGAGCTCCTTGATCTTCATAATGAACATGTTTTATTATAGTATCTATGGAGGTGTTCTTTGATGCGTGTCTGTTTGTGTATGCAGGTTATTAAAAGGGAACTAATTGAAGCAGTTGGAACAAAGTTGCCACAGACAAGTGTTGGACTGAGGTAGGGTCTATTACACCTCTTAGTTTTCATTTATGAATTGAAACATGTTTAGAGAAAAGTAGATTTGCTTGTGCTGCTTGTTGCTAGATATCATTTGATACTAGGGAGATTGATCTTGTCCGCAAGAACGATTTATCCGGCTAACAAATTAGTGACTCCACTAGGGAATGGTTTTGGTTTTTAAATTTGTCTTTGCTTTGACTTGAGAAACTTGAGTTTTGGTTTCTGATTTTGCCTTGATGTGTGTGGGATTGGGTACTTGTTAGATCCTGGTATGATTTTTATTTTTCAGATTTTTGGAAGAGTAACACACCTTCTGCATTAGGTATAGTGCAGACCTGTCCGCACTGTTACAGTATAACACAGAGCGGTACGGCACCTGGTTCTACTGGAAGCCTGCAGGCCCTGTCAAAAATTTGAAAAACCTAAGATCCTTCCGACCTGTTAGGTTTAGTTTTTCTCCATAGCTGTTAGTTTATGCCCAGATCTACACTTGTCTTGACAAAAGTTCCTTGTGAGTTAGTTTTCATTGGCATTCTCGTTCGAAGTGATTTTCTAGAAGTTTTGCCTATTGGATTGATTTTTGCTTGGTCTTTGTAATAGCTCAGATATCAGAAGCCTTAGAGCCTTAGATCACCCTGGTATCTCTGGTCTTCTTGCTGAGTTTGACTAGTTTATGAAATCTATCCTTGAAAAAGAGCTAGATCCCTTTTTCTCTTTTGCGAAACTTTGATTAAACTTGATTGAAAGTTTCAAATTTCATTTTTTATTAAAACATAATTGGGTGTTTTTGATTAGTTTGTTGATCTGAACAAATTGATCCTTAGTTAGCTGAAAAAATAAGTCAAGCATCCTCAAAAACATTTCAAGTTTCTTTTCAATCCATTTTTGTTTAGATCTCAAGATTAGATTATAATTTTGAGTTTTTCATAGAAATTATAGAAGCTTATAGAAAAATTTGTTTTCAATAGTTTTTAGAGTTTTTCTAGAAATCTTAAAAGCTCTCTTGAAAGAATTGTTTGTTTTTGTACTTTTTGATTATTGAAAAGCAAAGGGATTTTCCGTGAGCGTGATTAGTAGTCTCGTTTTTAAAGTTCTTTGAAAAAGACAAAAAAATTTCCGTTCAGTTATATGTTAAGAGAAAGATTTGATTTTCAAAGCATTGCATTTTCAACTCTTCCTTAGCTAGAAATTCATTGAAAAGAAAAGAAAGTGTTTATCATCTTAGGTGCATTTTTTTAGTGTTTTGGAGTCAAGTCTTCACACCATAAAGTTTCATCTCTGCACCCATTGACTTCAGGAACAACCAATAAAATTAATGCTTAATTAAAATCCATCTAGCAATCTTTTTATTTTCTAGGGCTCTTTTCACCAACATAGCTTAGGCTAGTATCTTGGAGTAGGGAGTAATTAACTCTCCAAGATAGTTTAAACAAACAAGTAGTTGATCTTGCAGTAGGGAGAAATTCCAATTGTTACATCTATTCTCTGGGAAAGCTCCTCTTAAAGGAGAAGCACGAGATCATATCTGAACCAGTGTGGGGAATCAATCCTTCCCCATTGGGAACGATACAAGATATTCACGTATTAAAAATGGTAAACCTCGGATTGATCATTGTCGAGGAGCCTAGGGTCACTTGTTGGTAAACCTTGGATTATTTCAAGGAGCCTTCAAGGGGATTGAGCTTGTTACTCTGCCCTTGTGTGCGTATTAGATCGTAGACTGTTCCCCCATGTATATTTGTTTCTGTTGGTAACCTTAGTGGCCATAATCTATAGGATTATTTCCTAGGTGACGGTGGAGGGAAGATCGTACTGTACCTGGAGCAGACATCGACTAGACTCACTTGGACTCTCTGGGGGGTTATCTTCACTCGAGACGTTTATAGTGGAGAAACTTGTGACAGTTTGTTTCATTAAGCAGGTTGTCGGGGTAACTGTTCCAACTGCCATTTCTGTATTGAATTCTGCGATGTTGGATTTCATCACCAACTAGTGTTTTCGATCCGGAAAGATACTGTTTGTGTGTGGTTTGATCTCCTATATTTATTAGGCATGTGCTTCAAATTGTTTGGTTCTTTAGAGACTTTAGGTGGTTTTCTTGAGATTTTCTTTGTTTTCATGTGAAGTAATTAAATAATTAATCGTGGCTGAATTACCGATACAATCCCGTTGACTTCGGGGGAAGCCTCCCGAATTTACACCAAATCAACTTGAAGGGCTGCAAGCTCTTCTCACGCCTAGTGAAAGTAGATTTGGGTCACCGGAGGTCGGAGAGTCTTCGTTAATCATACATCCTGATTATCTAGTTCAAGCAACAGAACATATTTCTGAACCGATTTCATTTTCCGGAGTTACTGGTAGTATTACTCCTACTAGTTCGTTAGCCGAAGAACCTGAAATCTCTGAACCTGAAACTGAACCTACTGCTACTCCATCTTCGGGATTTTCTTCTCTTGTTTCTAGTGGTCCTAGTTCACCCAGGGTAGAAAGTATCATTACCCAAAATCTTCCTTCTGGACTCATTTCCATAGAAGAACTTGTAAGTCCGGACGTAGGTATAAACATCCCCGAAAATCAACCAACTATCGAACTTAGGGAGCATGAATCCATTTTCTACAGCCTCATTAGAGGTGACGCTTGGTATATTTCATTAACCAACTTTTTAGAAAATCCAGGTCTCGCGTCTTCACCACCTCACTTTCCTTTCCATCCAACACCCAGAGGTTATTATCCTCATTTGAATATGTCGAGAGAGTCATCCTTGTTTTCTCAGACGCCAGAAACATTTTTACATGGCGGTCCTTTTGTTCCTCCTGGGTATTAGCATTTATCTGGTACATTTTCAGGAGCATCTCCTCAACCCATCGAATATGTAGTATCTCCTGGTAATAGCGGAACTAAACCGTTAAGTGTCGAAGAGATTCTTATGATTTCTGGTACTAGTCCTAACCAACAACCTCAAGGTAGTCCAATATCGCCTGGGGGGTAGCCGTAAGGTACTCAAATACCGCTTGGGGGGCAACCTCAAGGTAGTCCATTACCACCTGGGGGCCAACCTCATGGACAGTACATCCCTACGGGACAGTATTTTCCTCAAGGTCAACCCCAGTACCAATATGTACCTCAAGGTCAACCTCAATTTCAATATGTTCCTCAAGGTCAGTACCAGCCTCCAGGTCAGTACCAACCTCAAGGTTTCCAACCACCTTTAGGTCAATCATTTGTTCAAGGAATGGGAAATGTACCGTATAATTATCAACCTTACACTCAACCTGGTTTTGGTCCTCAACATGCTCAATCTGTTATGGGTCCATACCCCGGAATGAACGTGGTGTGGGATCAACAGACTTCGCAACCCAGTGTGCAGTTGTCATCTCAATCTGGACAACCCTTGGTTTCTGGTTCACCCCAGCAACCTGTCCAGCCTACTACCCAAACTTCTACACCTGGGGTAGTTCATCATCTTGGGCCTAGTTCACCTCGAACTCCGCCCCAAACGTCTACTCCGACTATTGTGGCCTCTGTTCAATCCACCCCACCTATTTTAGGAGTATCATCAGCTCTAGTTTCTACTGTTCCTGTATCAACTCCTCAGGCCTCTTTACCTCAGTCCAGACCTACAATCCAGACTCTCGTTTCAATGCCTATAGGACAACCTGGGCCTAGTACGGCTGTCACAAGTCAACCTCAATTTACTTATCAACCGTACCAGGGATAGTACCAATATGGTCCTACTGTTCAGAGCCTGGCTTATCAGTATCAACCGTACCCTGGGTATACTTATCAACAATCTCAACAACCCCAGTATGGTCCAGTTAATCCTGGTTTTCCAGGAGGATACAATATCCCAAATGCAAATCCGATTCCGAGTTATCCCGGATATCCTCCTCCTGGGGCTGGTCTTATGACCCCATTTTTTCAGGATCCGAACCACCAGTTACCATTTATAGCAACTTTGGATTTACCTGACTTGTCGCACCTAATGAACAATCCCATTAATTATCTTCCGTTTTGGTCGCCAATGCCGAATAAGTTTCCCAGTGATATACCAAAGTTTGAGGGGAAGTCAGGAGAAGATCCGTCTAATCATGTGATGACTTACCATCTCTGGTGTGCATCGAATTCCATTATAGATGATTTAATTCATCTTCGTATTTTTCAACGCACTTTGATTGGCCTTGCAGCCAAGTGGTACATTGAGTTGCCACGAGGCTCTTTTAACAATTTTAGTCAGTTAGCCACTTCCTTCCTTACTCATTTTCAGCCGCCAGTCCGATATGACAATGGAACGAAATTATTAACTTCATTAAAATAGACGACGTCCACATATATTTCATACCATATTCATGAATGGCGACATCGACGTTGTTTAGTGAAGGTTTTTATCCTGGACCAAATTTTGGCAGAATGGTTTGTAAAATCGTTATTACCTAAAATAACTGAAGATGTAGCCAAGGCAGGAGTAGTTACCGAAGAGGAAGTAATTGCTCAAGATCAATACCTTGACTTAGTTTATATGCAGTCAGGTACTTTACACAAGAAAATCCCCGACCTTCCAAAACAAAATCAAACAACTGCACCTCCCTCAGGGTCTCATGCCACTAACGGTATGATTGGTACTGTTAATACCAAAAGTAAGAAGAAATCCTCCAAGAATTCTTCTCCTATTATAAATTACCAGATTCCCCGAAGGGAGAGTCTTCAACTAAAATTTTTGCCGATGTCCATGTCATAGAATCATCTACGACCAAACCAAAATCTGGCGGTAAGAAGAAAGGCAAGAAGAAGAATAAGAAAAACTCGAAGGAGAAATCAGATAAACTTGAATCTACTGACGAGAAACGTAAACCTCGCTATCCTTGTCTCATCTGCGATGAGGAGCATTTTACAAGAGATTGTCCACATCGTGCTGAGGTTCCAAAAATTGTCAAAGGTTCTCAAACACTTGTTGTTTTGAAGGATCCTTTTCTGAGTCAAGACAGTAAGATGATAGGTTCTTCCTCTAGTGCCTTGGAAGAGCCCATAATGATGATGTCCCATGTTAGGATTGTGACACGATCACAATATTATGGAAGTAAGAATCCTATTGGTGGTAAGGAATAAGAATCTTCTAATTCCAACCCATCAACCTCAGCTCTGTCTGGTTCCGATTCGCTCATCGCGCAGAGGTTGTGAAAATTGTCAAAGGTTCCCAAAATCCTGCTGTTTTGAAGGATCCTTTTCCAAGTCAAGACAGTAAGATGATAGTTTCTTCCTCAAATTCCAACGAAGAACCCATACTGGTGATGTCTCATGTTAGGATTGTGACTCGATTGCATGATTATGGAAGTAAAAGTCCTGTTGATGGTAAAGAAGCAGAATCTTCTCATTCTAACCCATCAACCTCAGCTCCTGGTTCTGATCCACTATAGATCGAGAAACCTAATCCAGACTTAGTAATCAAACCGCCTGCTAAAGGTATACTTCCAAGGTCAGCTTTCAATCCACATGTGAGAGCTGCTCAAAACTATAACATTGTTGAAGATTTAGCTGTTTCACCTTTAGCAATGTCGGCTTTGGAGGTGCTGCAATCTTGTCTAGCATAGCGTAAATTTCTATTGTCGGCTATAGGTGCTGTTGATCTTCAGGACTCAAACCTCATAGTCTTCGATTTAGAAAATAGTACACCTCATTTACCTCATCAATTGGCTTTGCAGATTCCAGTGTTAGTCAAAAACATACCTTGCTTTAGGACTGTGATTGATGAGGGAGATTCAACTTGTATTATGTCGATACAATGTTGGAAAGCCCTTGGTTCTCCTACAATTAATCAATCCCCGATGATTCTGAAGGCCTTTGATGGCCGAGGGTTTCATCCTTATGGCATTTTGCAGGACTTACCTATAGGGGTTGAAGGAAAAACTATTAATCTAGATGTGGAGGTGGTTGATGCCCCTCTGGTTTACAACCTTCTTTTGGGTCGTAGTTGGTCTTATGCCATGATTGCTGTTGTTTCATTGGTCTTTCGGCTTATTAAGTTTCCACATAATGGAAAGATCGTTACAATAGATCAGTTAACTTACTTTTCATCCGACCCATCCTCTGCTGAGAGTATTCAACATGTTGGTAAAACCGCTATCCCTTATAAGGATGTTGGGGTAGGATTAGTTAAAGATTCTGGTTTACTCGGAACCTTTTCATTTCCTCCTCCCAACGTACCATCTCCTTTCGCAACTGTTCATATGATTTCGTCAGAATCCATTGTTCTTGATGATCCTTGGATCATTCCATTCGATTCTGAGGTGGACTCTTTTGGTGATGCCATGCCTTTGAGTGCCTTTGAAGTTTCTTATCAAGCTGTACAATCATTTTCTGACTCAAGTTCAACCAATATTGATCTAGTGAATGTGATCCATGGAGAATCACTTTCAATCTCAACCTCAAATTCAACAACCTTTTCTGAAACTGTTCACACCGATGAGCAAATTCGGGAACTTTTGTATGTTGATGAGTTACCATGGGAAGATCTTCATCATCGATATTTGTTTTTACCTGAGATTGATCATTTTGAGAATGATTTTTCATCTATTTTTACTGCTGAATATATCAAAGAACCGTAGAATCCATTGAAACATCCTAATTCTAAACAAAATTTAGCAAATATTTCTCGAACGGTTCCTATCGACATTTTAGTCAAACTTGGGATTGTTCAAAACATTCACATAGGTTCTTCTTGTATGGACACTGAAGTCAAAACATATAAATCCCTATTTCAATAATTCCATGACGTGTTTGCCTGGTTCTATGAGGAAATGCGAGGAATTGATCTTTCAATTGTTGTGCATGAGATCAAAACTTACCTAGATGCCAAACCTGTCCGGCAACGTTTGTGTCAGATACACCCACGAAAAGCTACTGCCATTAAAATAGAAGTTGAGAAATTAATTAAAGCAGGTTTCATTTATCCAATTCCTTTAATGGATTGGGTATCGAATACTGTTCCGGTTACTAAAAGAAAAGGGACAATAAGAATATGTATTGATTATAGGGATATTAATCGTGCTTGTCCCAAGGACAATTATCCAACACCCTATATCAATCAAATTATCGATGATTGTGCCGGGAGTGAAATCTTCTCCTTCATGGATGGCTTTTCTGGTTACAGTCAAATTAACATTCTACCTGCCGATCAACCAAAAATGAGATTCATTTGTCCATGGGGGACCTTTGCTTATTGGAAGTTACCTTTTGGATTGAAGAATGTTGGCACAACTTTTCAAAGGGCTATGTCCTATGCGTTTCATGACATCAAGCACATTGTGCAGCCTTACCTTGATGATTTACCTGCCTATTCTTTACGTAGAGCTGACCATCTCACTCATTTACGAGCAATTTTTATGAGATGTAGGCATTATCGGATTAGGCTGAATCCCCACAAATGTGTTTTCTGTATCAAAACGGGTTGTTTACTGGGATTTGTTGTATCCAAAGCCGGCATTCGTGTCGATCCTTCAAAGGTCAAAGCCATCGTTAAATTACCACCTCCTTTGAATCTTCGCCTACTCCAAAGTTTGCAAGGGAAAGAAAACTTTTTATGTCGTTTCATTCCTAACTATGCTGAGATTACAAAAGGTTTCACCAGGTCGTTGAAACAAAACACTCCATTCTTTTGGGATGAGATAGCTAACAAATCTTTCGATGCACTTAAATACGCATTGACCCATGCATCGTTATTGCATCCTCCCAACTACAACCAGGATTACTTCTTTTACCTTGCCGCTTCCCATTACACCATTGGGATGGTCTTAGTTCAATAGGATGAATTCAAGAGTGAACATGTGATCTATTATCTTAGCCGGACTCTAACTCCGACTGAGTTAAAATATTCACATGTGGAGAAACTGGCCTTGGCAGCAGTACAAGTTGTTCAAAGATTTCGTCATTACATTTTACTACGTAAAACCACCGTTATTTCTGACTGTAACCCTATGCAATACATTTTAACTAAACAATTTCTAGGGGGAAAGTATTCCAAATGGATTGTCATCCTGCAGGAATTTGACTTGGAATTTGAAAAGGCCAAGTCGAAGAAGTCTTTGGTTTTTGTGGAATTGATGTGTGACTTCCCTTGTGCTGATACCGAACATGTGGCAGAAGAACCCATTGCGGATGAATCCTTGTTCCTTATCAGCACTGTTGATCCATGGTATGGAGATATCATTGTCTATCTCCAGACCCAATCTTTTCGGTTTGACATCTCACGATCTCAGTGCCGGAAAATATGCTTCCAATCCCAACCTTACACTATTATTGGAGATACTCTTTATCGTCGTGGGGTGGATTCTATTTTCCGACATTGTCTAACTCATGATGAGGCTGAAAAGGTTCTCAATGACTGTCACTCTGGAGCGTGTGGCGGTCATATGTTTGGGTATGCCATAGCCCAAAAGATCTTGCTCGCTGGCTATTTTTGGCTGTCCTTATTCAAAGATTGTATCATTGCAGTCCAGAAATGCCACAATTGCCAAATTTTTTATCGTAAGATGCGCGCTCCACCTGCTCCTCTCCACCCTATAATTGCCATCGGTCCATTCGCAAAATGGGTTCTCGATTTTATTACATGTAACCCTCACTCGGCCGGGGGGCATGCGTATATCATCCTTGTGGTAGATTATTTTACCAAGTGGGCCGAGGTGATGCCTACATTTTCGGCAGACGGAAAAACTGCTGCGATTTTCATTTTCAATCATATAATTGCTAGGTTTGGTGTTCCTCAAGCGATTATCACTGACCATGGGAGTCATTTTCGAAACATCATGATGACTGAACTAACAGATCAGCTTGGCCTGCGTCACGATAGTTCCACATGATATTACCCACAGGAAAATGGTCTGGTTGAAGCAATCAACAAATTTCTAATCACCATGATCCGATGAATCATTGGGATTCATAGGTCGAATTGGCATAACATGTTATTTTCAGCACTTTGGGCATACCGAACCTCAATCAAAACATCAACAGGTTTTACTCCCTTTCAACTGGTTTATGGTTTAGAGGCAGTACTACCCATTGAATGCAAAATCCCGTCATTACAAATTGCCGTACAATTATTACCAGCCACTTCGAAAGAGGAAAAACGTTTATTATACTTAGCTCAATTAGATGAGAATTGACGTGATGGTGCATTAGCTATCGAAACTCATGCCAAAAGAATTAAAGCTCAGTATGATCGGAATGTTACACCCAACAATTTTTCAGAAGGAGACCTAGTCCTACTTTACGATTAAGAAAACGATAAGCTAGGGGCTAACAAATTTGTACCCATGTGGCATGGTCCATATATTGTTAAGCGAAAGCTGGCAAAAGGGGCCTATGAATTAGAAGATTTTGGCAGTATCTCTTTAGGTAAACCTAGGAATGGGCTTTATCTAAAGTGATATTATGCTTAAAAGGTTAGTGTGGAGATTTTTAGACTAGTTTGTTTCTAAGTTTGGTGTGTTTTTAGATTAGGAATGCGTGCTTTACTTTAGAGATTCTTTTCATCATTATTCCTGCTTATCTTGATTTTAGTCTTGATATTGCAGATGTCGATGCCTCTCCAAACATACATCGGTTTTGTTGATGGCGCTTGTTGTAGTACACGAAACATCTCTTCTGCATCTTGGGTTATCTATTCGCCCTTTGACGAGTTAGTATCTATGCATGGGGTAAGGTCAAACAACGAACAACATTGCAGAATACAGTGTAGTGATTGAGTTATTATCTGAATCCATTTCATTTGGAATTCGGAGTTTGATTGTTAGGTTAGATTCAGAACTCGTTGTATTACAGCTTAATAGAGTTTATGCCATTAGAAATCTAGTTTTATTGTGATTATTTTTGAGAGTCCGTCTCTTGGAACGAGAATTTGATTACATCGAATATCAGCACATTCCAAGATATTTAAATACATTAGCAGACGCAGTTGCTTCTCGAATATTAAATAGACATTTGCATTAAATCAAACAGTAAATTTAAAAACATCCCATAACATGTTTTGCAAGATAACCAATAATAGTAATATAGCATAGCATAAAAGTGTGTCAAAATATACATCATCTTCGATCATAGGTTGAAAAACACCTTATGATCGACAAAAATGATAGCACAAAAAAGTCCAAAAATGAGTCTATAAGGAAATCATCCTATCACTGGTGATGATCACGATAAGACACCACTGCTCGGGCCACCCTACAAAGGAACCTCCTAAAAGGTCCTAGGACCCCAATCACATAGCGCTGTAACCTAAGAGGAATGTCATCTATGCTGGTCTTCGGAATATCTACTGTCAAGCGTTCTAGATGACTCTCCAATTCGGCTAAGGTCTCTGCTAATTGGTCCTGTGGGGCTGATGTTGCAGCAGTTGGTTGTCTTCGATCATAAGGCTGGAGAGTGGTTGGTCACCGTGGACCCACATCTGGATTTAAAAACTTTTTACTATCATTTTTTGGACGATTTAAAACAAAAAATATATATAATTTAAAAAATGTTGAGAACAATTTTACCTCTATCATCCCATTGCTCTCCTGGTGGAAGAGCCATGTCGGGATCACCACGATAATCCATCCCAGCGTATGGAAAATCCTGAATCACAAAGAGTTGGTTCTCTAACCAACGAAAATACTCGGGTGAGAATCGAACAACCTCGGTGCCCTCCTTAGGATGGCGGGCCATGACTGCAACCCAACGCATAACCCGAGGATCTCGGGGAAGTCCAGCCTCAATGGTAAGCTGTTGTGGAACCAGCATAGGTACCCTCTCTAGCGCAAAGCTCACAACTAAATAACCATATCCAAAGTTATTTACTTGTCCATTCTTTGCCCTAGTCAATTGGCCCTTCACATTGGCCAATACAACATCGCACCAGTTGAAGATGGTGCCTCGGAAGTAGTCTACTGCCATGCGCATCTAGGAACTGGTAGGTAGATGCAATGCCACGCTCCCGTAGAGTTTGGTGACAGTAAATGCGATCACTTTTAGTTCACGATGGGAGATGGTTTTGACATCTATCCGTTTGTTCGTAGTTTGGACATTGCAAAACTCTAGTCAGAGACTAGCGACAGATTGGCCACTTTTCCTAGATCCGAATAGAGATAATCCCTCGCCTCTCTTGGGCAAGCCAGTCAAGAATTATATGTCTTCCGGCTCGATTTCAAGCTGGTTGCCACTAATAATGAAGCACTGGTCCTGAATTCTCCACCTGTCTACCAGCGATTGCAGAAAGTCTACCTGTGCCCTCATGCCAGGTATAGCCCAGAATTTAAACAATCTGCTTGCTCTCAATGCCTGTAATGAAGGTGGATGGAGTAATGCAGCGTGGTCCACATCCTCATGCTCTCTTTCCTGCCAAACAAGCATCTTGTGTACCTACATTGCAAAATAGGTGGTTTAGAACATTTCAATTCAAAATCTGTGGGGCAAAAATGAAGAAATTAGGGTTTTAAATCCGTGTTCCGTGGGGTTCGCACCCATTCTTTTAGAGACAGTGCGTAGTTGCGCACTTCTCCTTAATAATAGGTGCGTCACCCTGACTTTTCCCTGTGCATGGAAAAATCGGGGTGCGCAGGCGCCACATGACGCACTTGCGCAACTGCCGCGGGCAATTTTTTGCCCAAATTTCCTTCTAAAAATCAAATTTTAAAGCCTAAAACAAAATTTTAAATGGATAAAAATGCAAGTCAGGGATGATGTGGATTACCTGGAGAAGACGGTTCTTGATTCCAGTGGTCGGATTTTCCGCAATCTCCACAGGAAGTTTTCTTACCAAAAGCTCTTACTTTTTACTCCAAAGCCAAACGGTGAAAATGAACTTGCAAAATCCCTTTTTATAAGATTTTTTGAGTAAATAAATTTAATTTATTTATTTTTTACTTTGAAAAGGTCACTTTTGGTACATTTTTATTTATTTTTAAATAGATATGAGTAATGTTTGCAGGTTTTGTGCAGAATATTGGGTATCCAAGGAGAATTGGTCACGTTCAACAAAAACACATAGGAGTCCACTTTAAGCTCTTTTCTAACTCGTAAAATATGAAAATATTGCCGAGTTTTTCTTTTTAGACTCGTTAAAACGGAATTAAAAAGGCGGTCCACTTACAACTCTTTTCTGACCGTATAAACATGAAAATATTGCCGGACTTTTGTCGTTTCAAGTTCGATATTGGTAATAAGACGATGTGTTTTCGATCGCTTTTTTACTTTTTCAGATTGAAGGCACTAATTATGAAAAGTACTCCTTGATCGTAATGGTCAAGTAGTTCTCTCAAGTATTATTTTATACTTTTTCAGGCTTGGGAGACACAAATTTACGAAAAAGGACAACCATGGAGTTTTCTTAAGTTTTTCTTCTGACTCCCTAAAATTGAAAAACACCGAGTTTCTCCTATACTGGACTCATTAAAATTTAACAGTAAAGGACCTGTTCAATTACCAACAGGAACGAACCACTCCTTCTTAGGGTTCGAATCTAAACTAAGTTGGACTCATCCGAAGGATGAGCTTATAACCAAGCAAACGTTATCCTCCTCAACCTTGTCAAAAATAAAGAGGTACTTGCTAGAAATGGTGGGGGGAAAGAGAGGAAAATGAACCCGTTTGTTGTATTTTGTGTTTGAAAAACTTTCCATCACTCTTGAACACGACACTTTTATTCACTTGGGTTGGGAAATCATTTACCTAACAGTTAATAAAGCCACATTGAAAGTCTTCAGCCGGTTTCCGGGTATTAGCTTTGGGTCAATTCTCACCAAGCCATCTGTAGTGTCGTTATGTGTTCAAGAGGTTTGTGCAAAAAAACCATTCACCTGCAAAATATCTGTCATCCATCATTGACCATCCCTGAGTTAGTCCTTGCCAAATATATTTCTTCAGACTTGATCTATGATTTCGTGTTATGGGCTTGCCTATGATGGATCGCTTTCTATCGACTCTGACTCATTATCTAGAAAGATGATCTAGAAATTGTCAGTAACTTGGAATCTGCATGCCTCAATGGCAGGTTTCTCACCTTTAACGACATGTTGCGTCATTGACCTTTGATCAAAGGATTATGTGACGTGTTCGACATCGACTCAATCATTCACATTTCATGGATTGTACTGAGTACTTTGAGGGCCATTGACATTACTGGTGGTTCCTCTCACACTTGTTAACAGTTTACATCATTGACTGGTAATCAAGTGGTTTCTACCATGTTCGACTTCGACACATTCATTCACACATGGATAGAATCATACTAGTTCGCGAAGTAGAAATGAAGACCCTGGATCTAGTTTCCACCATCCAGGCTACGAAGAATTTTGTTATCATTATATAGTGGACTATTCATAAACAGATGGTTGTGCCCATACTATGTCCATATGTCTGTACTTGTGATGTAATACAAAATCATTCCTGTATCAGAACAATTTTAGATAGTTATTAGCCAGATTTGATCTGAGTATGGGAATGCCTACCTCAACGATGATATTCACATATATATATTTTGTGTTGATTGTTTTTACAGGTTTCGACTAGGGTATCCACATGAAGATCCTTGAAATGATAAAGTCCTTCATTCTTCTTAGATGATTAAAAATTATCCTCATCTATTATAGACTTTGCACTTTAGGGGGCAATCTGTTACACAAAAAATTGTCACCATGAATTTCTACAGTTTGTGTGAGTCCATCACCACTCATACATACCTCCTTTGCAAGTCTTAAGCCTCAGCTCTTCATGTCAAGCCTTGAAAATGGGAGAAAGACTTTAAAAATATCTCAAATCCTGGTTTCGCACTTTCTCCTAGCATTGCCTGCGGTACCACAGCCAATGTTCATGTCTCCTGCGAACCTGACCGCTCTGTCTGTTAAGTGATGGGTGCAAACCCCTGTAAAAGTTAAAAAGGCGTGAGTTCGTTCTTAAAAACGCACCTTGGGTCACTTCTGGACGCCTCTAGAAGGAATATTACGCTAGCAAGTCCGCCCCACCTTGGTTCATCCATTCCATAACTAAGGGAGCTAACTCCATGATATGAGGTGCTTATTCCATTGAAGGAGGAACTTATCCCTTCAATGGTGGACTTGCAACTTCCTCCATTTGAACTATAAATTCAAGCATTGGGCTGGTTGTAGGAGGGGTTGAAAGCTGAAGATTCTTGAGGGTAAATGTTGCTGGAAATTAGACTTCCTTTTTGAGCTTGTGAGAGGAGAGATCACATACCTTTCATTTCATTTAGGAAGTGAGTGAGGCTTGTCAAAGTAGAGGAGATTCCTACTGGACCCTGGAAAGAACTTGTGCAACATCAAGGCAAGGTTGTAAGGTTCTTTTATTCATAAAGTTAATACAATCAAGTTTGTTTTTCTCAATGAACTATCTATAATGGTTTATTTTATGAGCTCCTTGATCTTCATAATGAACATGTTTTATTATAGTATCTATGCAGGTGTTATTTTATGTTTGTCTATTTGTGTATGCAAGTTATTAAAAGGGAACTACTTGAAGCTGTTGGAACAAAGTTGCCACAAACAAGCGTTGGACCTAGATAGGGTCTATTACACCTCTTAGTTTTCATGTATGAATTGAAACATGTTTAGAGAAAAATAGATTTGCTTGTGTTGCTTGTTTCTAGATATCATTTGATACTAGGGAGATTGGTCTTGTTTGTAAGAATGATTTATCCAACCAACAACTTCCTAAATGAGACGATCAGCGCACTAACAGAGGAATTTCAGGTATACCACCAGAAGAGCACGCCTAATCACCCGCAGGCTAACAGGACAGTGGAAGCGTTCAACATGGTGCTCGAAAATGTTCTGACCAAGGTTTTCAATGCTCAGTGAAGCAATTGGGACCTATGCATACCTACAGTATTATGGGCTTATCGAACGACATGCAAAATTTGACTGGGAAAACCCCCTTTAGGCTTGTCTATGGAGTTGAAGCGGTAATTCCTATGGAATATATTGTGCCTAGTCTGCGCATAGCAACACTCATAGGTACGATGGATCATGGAGCCCTAGAGGAGACGCTCACACAACTTGATGAACTAGAGGTAGAAAGATTTTTAGATGGCTTTCACCAACAGGTCTAAAGGTAGTGCGAAAAGGCATGGCATGATCAGCACATCAATATGCACACATTTAAGGTAAATGACCTGGTTTTGTTATATGATAGTAAGTTTTATACATTTCTAGGAAAATTTTGAATGCACTAGTTAGGGCCCTATCTCATTAAGGAAATTACCTATGGAGGAGTGGTACAGCTGGTTAAATTAAATGGAGAACCCTTCCCAGGAAAGGTGAATGGTAGTTGCTTGAAGCCATACACCAGCGGTCCAGCCATGTGACGAAATGAAGGTAGCACAACTGTTACACTGAAATTTGTCACCATGACTATCTGCAGTTAATATGGCTCTATCAATAGTCATATTATCCTCCTTTTCAAGCCTTATACCTCTGCTCTCCATGTCAAACTTCAAAAAAGAGAGAAA
>APFE030221415.1:0-51066 GCA_000404065.3 Pinus taeda
TGGTTACTTAACCAACATTGACACATATTCCTAGGCATGCTAGCACCACAATATCTAACATGTCTATATGGGCAGGTCGACCACATACCATAAAGACCTAGGTATGTAAACCTGCAATATACATCCAACGCACCAACCTAAATAGAAAATACATATATATACATCATAAATAGGCAAGGGTTTTACATAGAATTAAAGAGAATTGTAACTGGTATTACAACAACAAGTTACTCAATTTAAACATTTATATTGTTTGAAGAGAAGGTGGATCTAGTGTCACAATATTTTGAAAGGAGGTCCACAAGAATTTGAAGAAGGAGGTGCGTCCCTACACTATGGTGGGTGCCTCAATCAAGTTGGGGCCTAGAACAAGTTGTAGATTTCTCATCATTGAGGGTGGTTCCTTAATCGATTTAGAGCTAATAGAGAGTCAGAGGTTTCTCATCATCGAGGTTGGTGTCTGAATAAAGTTGTAGCATAGAGTGAGTTTCTTATTACACATTTTTGAGGTTGGGGCCTTAATGAAGTCATAGCCTACTACGAGTAGAAATTTTCATATCTTGGGGTTGGGTGCCTATAACAAGTCATTTCCTACAAATCAATCTATTGAATTGAAGAAGAGGAAGAAGAATAAGAAAACAAATTTACAATTTTATACTATATGGGTTTCCACATAAAATTTTATGTCTCTTTGTGTTCATATGATGTCCTTTCCATTTCTTATTGATTTCATGCTAGTTTCATGATGCATTGTTCTATTTATTTAGATATTGCAAATGGTTAAGTCCCATTGCTACATTACCAATTACATTAATACATGTTAATCCTTTTAATGATACCTATTGGTCATCCTATTCATTCATGAGAAGCATGGTATGCCCATGCATTTCCTTTCTCCTAGCTCAAAATATATATTTTGAAATTTATGAAATCCTTGTGCTTATGTGGTTTCCCTTAAAGCTTAATACTTTTTTTTACCATCTCTGAATCACAAATTTATCATCATCATTTCCCACTTCCTATTTTAACCATCCCTAACCCATGGAATAAAGTCATTTGAATGACCTAAAAGGCCAATTCACCTTTTTATCCTATTCTCCTCCATAAAATTGATGGTGGAAACTTGTCATTTAACTATGAAACCTTGGGATGTTTGAAAACTAGTTGATTGGTTGACATTGTTCAAATTTTAAAAAATATAAAATAATAAATCTAAATTTGAAAATCATCTTGGAAATTTTAGATAAATATTGCTTCAAAACTATCTGGCTAGTCAATAATATTTGTAAATAAAAATAATATTTCATTTCCAAGTTTCTCTTTGAACAAGGCTTATAATGTTTCACTACTCCATCAAAAGGTTGTTCCATATCTGTATATACATCTCAGATTCTGATGCATGATATCAATCTCCACATTATCCACTCCCATAGAATTTTACATCATTGCGGGACATTTCATGCTATCATAAATATGTTAAAAATCTCATGACATATTTATCTAGATACACTACTTGAACATTTGGTGCTACTACAGGTTTTTTTACATATGTTATCATTGGTGTTTCTATAATTGTTGTAACACCTATCAACTAGTGACTACAACATATTAGTAAATTGTTGTAATATCTATCAACCAACTACTGCAACATAAACTAGTTAGTTGATGCAACACTTATCAATTAATTATTTTCAAAGTTATTAGTTATGTATAGGTATGCTTATTTTTTTTATTTAATATAATTTTTAGGGGTTTTGTATGTCTATATTAAGTTCCCTTCACTTTAAAATGTCAATCGAGGTTCGTAATCTTGCAGCTACAAAATATCATGGTTCTAGGTACAGATCCAACTTTCTAATCCAATCTTACCAAAACAATATATTTAATCCTAAGATCAACCTAGTATTGAATGATGTACTAATTACTGAAATTCAAATTTCCGCCTTAACTCGTAGTTCGAAAATCATTCCACTACTTTGATCAATCCTGTTGAAGTGAAGAAACCTATTAATTCCCTTCTAAAGAATAACAAGATGTCATAACTAAAAATAATTGAGTTTTGTTGCTTATATGAAATCCAAATCTAATGTAGTTACACAAATATACATTAATCCAAGTGGAATAACTACTTGAAACGAGTATAACGATAATGTATCTTAACTTAATCCTAATACAAATCAAATATATAAAATAAATGGCTTAACTCAAAAGAACTCACTCACTAAGAATTCCAACCCCATGGTCTTTAATCAAATAGAATCTTCACTCAACCCAATCCTATAATAATAAAACAAATTTTGATTCTGAAAATAATGCATAAGAATGGAAACACCATTTAATTCAAAACAATAAAAGATCACTCAAATAAAATCTACTGTACTAATCACACATCTTGTGCTGATCGTTTGAAAAGCAACTAGAAGAAATTTAACATAACAATGAAGGAATTCAGAGTCCAATTCTTTGTTTAACAAAAAACATCTACTTTGAAAGTCTCATTGTACTAAGCTTATAATTAGAAAGTCCCATGTTCAAACTGAATATGGAAATAGAAAATTTTAATTCATAGACAGTCTGAGTACTCCATTTTAGATCTTAGAATTATATAAGTCATAATACTTTAAGTCAAATCAAACTATTGTTCACTCAAATTCTTTAACCTCAACAATTAAGAATTCAATGCTTCAACTTCAAACCATAAATCTAATTAGTTGATCTCGAGAATTCGAATATTCTACCTTAGATCTTGAATTTTAAGAGATTGAAAATATAAATCTAAAAATACATAGTGTTTAATGACTAAATAATTCAAATTCTCTAGCTTTATATTCTAATCGCAATCAAAATATTAAATACTACTCTTAAACATCAAGAAAACAAATAGCCATGATATGAGTATTCTACAGTAATATATTTCACTATTATAAGTTCCATCAATTACAAACCTGATTGAGATAAGTGGTGGAACCTGACCATTACCTTAGAAAATTTAAGCTACAACAGTAAACTTACAAATCAATAACACATCAACTCAAGAAATAGAAGCTAAAACTACTATATTAACAATCTTCAACAATACATATGTAAAGCAGTTCTAAGGTTGAAATAGAAACACAACTTTGAAAATATTCCATAATCACTATTCTCTCCTCTCCATTCTCTTTTCCATTTGATGCCTTATTTATACATCAAATCCATTAAGGAAGGATAAGGTCCAATCCCATAAACTCATAAATGAATTTACAACTTTAGAGGAATATCTCATAAATCTGCATTTTTTATATGTTTTTACAAACTGGCATTAAAGAACTAACCATATCTCCTCGACCATGATGTATTTTGGAGATTCATTTTTAGGGGACCTAATTTTCCATATTATCAAAAAAATATTGTTTTGGAATTTCCCTATTCAATTCCATGGCCTCAGAAATCATTCCTAAAGTTGACTGTTCAGATACTTTTGCCAATATGGGTTTTTCAAAAAAATTGTATAAATCTACTTCGAAGTACCAACTATAACTTTAACAGTATTTAATTTTTTGAAATGGTTGGATATAGAAGTAATATTTTATGTTATGCAAAACCCCATTTTCTGTATTCCTGAGATTCACCACCATATTCAAAAAAATTGAGGTAAAACATGGCATTTCAAAATTGTTACCTATTTTTGGCCATGACTTAAATAATGTGCTAGGATCCTGTTGATTCCTCTAAAATCGTAGCACCAACATTGGAGATAACCACCCATTCTGGACCTTAGTACAGTTCCTTTTCCATTTGGTATGGTGGCTCCAACTGGATATTATGGGACCAGTTTCCCAGTAATGTATGATTTGATGGATGCTTGTTTTGTAATGTATAATGAAGATGATAAGTGTTTTAACCTATAAATCAAAAGTATACAAATATACTTATATAACCCTCATACTGTAAAAACAATGTGATTTCTGGTTATTCCTAACAGATAAATAATCATATAGATGGCTTACTTATCAATAGAAATATGGATTCATATATAATGATTACTTTGTTTAAGAAAATAAACAAAGTGATTATAAAAACATATTCATAACAATGTATATCGCTGATATATATATTTGAAATATAACAATTGTAAATCTTCAAAAATGACATGATAAAGAATTATTTGAAGAGCATACATATATCAACAATAGACTATTTTATAAAGAATGCTTCATCACATAAGGAAACAAAACAAAAGAACAATGATAGAAATATTGCATGCATTTGAGTCTTTCTAATTTAAATAACACTCTGATTCCACTTTCTTATTTGAGGAAACTTCCAGGAGATACAAAAGTGCAGGTCTTGAAAAAGTTTCTTCACTAAAATGTAGAACCTTGATCCACTACTAATAAAAAAAAATATTCAGAAGTACAAAAGTGTAACTTCTCAAGACAAGTTTTTATGCAAATTGAGACCCCTTTCTTCGAAGACATGAAATGGTCTAAATAATAAAATAAAACTAACTATCAGTAAAAATTGCTTTGAGCTGTTGAAACTGTAAACATGAAAATCTGGGATTTGATTTATGAAAATAATAGTGTGATAGCCTTTGAACTGATTCATTTTATCTACTTCTTCTCTTGCACTTGTAGCTGACAAGTTCAGAGCATTCCCTGAATTTTCGGTGGATGACTCAGCCTAGAATGTTGTTGACATGTGTACATGGCATCTGAAAGTTTGGGAACCATGAGATTTATGGCATTGGCAAGGCATTTGGTGGCTATCTACTAGCTGTGCGGCTTGACTAGGTAAAGCCAAAATGCATCCCAAGTCAAGTTTTTCACTTTGCCGATTTGTTCCTTTGCTGGCCAGATCCTGTCTCCATTGATCTTCTAGTGCTTTTTCTTTCAGGATATTTCCTGTAGAGCAATAAGAGATCAAGTTAGCTCCATATAAGCTATCATTTACCAACTTGATCACACTATTCATTGTAGCCCCAGCTCTGGAAGTAGCTCTTCCAACCTTTATTAACTGTGATTCCCACTCCGAAAACAAGATTTCTTTGTGCAATTCTTGGATTTTTGGTAGATTAGCAGCCATGCCTTCTTCTGTATTTTGCCAAGAGAGAAATTGGGTGACCTTATTATCTGCATTTTCAAATTCTAACCTGGTTTCAACTGCCTGTTCAATGAGTGATGCAGTGATGTTGCACAATGGATCAACCAATGATATTTTATGGAAAAGGATATTCAATTGCCGAGATAAGGCTTTAGTGACTTCCAAGGCTTCTTTTTTGAATTTATCAATATTTGGATAACCTTTGAGCTTATCTACCTGTAATTGCAACTGTGTGATTTGTTCTTATTTGGCCCTCTTTTCTTGTTGAAGTGACACTTGAAGCCTGCTGAGTTCTTGAGACAATTCCTGTCCTTTTTGGAGAGATTGTTGATCAATCTTTTGTTTCTCTAGATTTAACTATTGTTTTAGTTGCTCATTCTACTATTTTTTTCTCTACTAGTTGTTGCTCAAGCTGACCGATCTTCTGTTGTTCCACTATTGTTTTCTCTTCAAGTTGGGTGATCCTTAGATCCTTTTCCTTGATTAGTTGGCTAACTTCGGAGGCCTTTTCCATTTTATCGGCTGTATATGGACTTGCATATTGAGATAAATTAGTTAAATCCTCGGAAGGATTGATTTCTGAGTCTTTCCATACCACATTCATAAGTTCAGTTTGAGGAGTTGAGAATGGTCCCTGGTCATTTTTTCTCTTTTTCCTCTATCTTTTGACCCCAACCCTATGCTTTGGACTGTAAAATACATCCAGGGGTGGTATTTCATCAACCTTCAATACAATCTCTTCGGAAGGATTCTATAGAATTATTTCAATATCATGCTGAGTGTTAACTGTGCTGACTACCCCTTCAATTGGAATATTAGTAACAATAGGCTCCTGTGTTGTGGGCGATTTTGGCATAATGATGTTTTGGGATTCATTTTGGTTCTTGATAATTTGATCGAATTGCTCCCATTCCTTGATTAAGCTGGAATCAATATGCACATCAGTATCTAGGAGCTTGTTGGTGTTTTCATTTGTCTACTCCTTTCCAGGACTCTTCTCAATAGTTTGTTCTTCAATGTGGCCTTCTTGTTGCACCATACGGGTAGTGTGTTCTTCATTGTGGCATGTTTGCTGCACCATAGGGGTTGTTTTAAATAAATCTAGAGGTAGTGTTTGTAACCTCTGTGTCCTGAACTACATAAACTTATCTATCCCCCCTGCTCCCAATTTGATCCATGTTAAATGTTTGACCTGTGTAAACAACTCAGCTGAAGTGAACAAGTCATCATATTCATCTTTCTCATGTCCAAATTTGGCAATTTTCACCTGAGTGGTAAAGTTGTAAGCCACATTTTTTGGGCCATACTGTCTCTTAGGAATGATTGCTAACTTTAGAATTTTTATGTTCTCTGCTTCTTTCTCTGCATGTTTGAAATCATGCATTGAGTAATACCACAGCGGAGGGGAAATGCAGGACACATTTGTTTCTTCGACTCTTTCTGGTTCATGGACATTCCTTTCTTTGTTATCTAGTAAGTTGTTATGGAACCAACTCACAAGAGGATAGAAGAGATAGATCAACGCCTTAGAAATAAGCCTCTTTGAGGGAACAACCTCCTTTACATTACACAAATGAACAATTTTTAGGCGATACAAATGACAAGACCTCCTCTCTATATATATGAGTCTAAGGGGTCATAATATTATCAGAGCTGACATAACAATAATAATGGAAGGACACAATAATAACAATAGTGGGCTTCTATGGGGCATAATAATAATATGGGGAAAACATGGGCACAATAATATAATAATGGAGTTTTACTAATAATAATAAGGGATTACACTAGTAGTATAGGGACCTAACATGCCCCTCTCCTTCAAAAAGTGTTGTCCTCAACGCTTGAGTAGTTCTTGATGATTTTGTATAAATTCTTGTCCTTCCATGCGGAATATTTAGCAGGTAAGTTCTTCCACTTGATGAGATACTCTGAAATTGATCTATTTAGTAGCTATTGATTTCTCGGTTTTGTGACTGCTTCAAGTTCCAATATGATTTTTCCTTCCTTGTCAAGTTATCGCAATACTGTTTGAACTGGGATCTTCTGCAACTTTTGAATGAGTTTCCACTCCTTTAGGAATATGGATATATGTAAGGCCTAATGTTCAGAGGAACACTTCATCGAATCAAATGAATAGCATGATCATGATCATGAATAGGTGGGAGGCCTTTTGGAGTCTTAAATACCTTGGAATGATTGTCCAAAACATTTTGGAGGTCTGGAGAAATATATGATTTCGATGTGGGATCCTGTAGTGAACATAATTGTGTAGTTACACCCCATTGTTCTTTATTTAGAAGCTTTGTCATGCTATTAGAGTTGATTATCTTTCCATGTTTTCCTTCGATACCCCTCAATTCAACTTCTTTTCCTTCCCAAAAAAATTTCAAGAAAAGTTCGTGAAAATTAAAAGTTATCATACCCAAATATTGTATCCATTAGACTCCTAGTAAAACATCAACACCACCCATTGGGATGGAAAGCATTGGGCTATTCAATACATATTCTCCCATCGATAGCTTGATATTATGGCACTTTCCAGAGAAATTTATGGTTCCTCCACTTGAAACCGTCACTTGACACTCCAATGTTGGATATAGGAAGCAATTCAATTCCTTGGCTATCTTACAATCAATAAAATTACAATATATGTCCTTCTATATTGATAGTTTGAGGAGTGGTAATTCTGTCCAATGCAATACAAGATATGGTCACATTCATTTCTTCTTTCTCGATGTAATATTTCACTTCTTGAACATTTTTCTTCTTGATATGTCCTTCTATCTTAAGAGTTTTAGGAGTGGTAATTCTTTCCAATGCTTTACAATATATGGTCAGATTCATTTTTTCTTTCTCTGGGGTTGATTCCTGGTGTATATACTCTTCTTTAAACATTTCTTGATCCTTTTCTTCCTCCTCTCCACAATCAATGTAAAATAATTTTTTCTCAGCACACTTATGACCTTTAATGTATTTGTTATCACAATTGTAACAAAGCCCTTTTTCCCTTTTTTCTTCCAATTGTTCTAGTGTAACCCTTGTAGGTTGTGGAAGGCTAGGACAAAAAAACACTTCCATGTTTATATTTGTGAGGGGTAGACTTCCTTGTTGCCATAATTTTGCTTTCCACTTTGTAAAAGAGCCCTTTTTCTCTTTTTTCTTTCAATTGTTGTGGGGTTTCTCTAAAGAATGTGTTGCTCTTTGTATCCTCATAATGTGCTATCATTTCCTCTGTGAAAATTGACCACGTAAAAAGTTGTTTACGAGAACAAAGCCCTTTATACGATACAAATTGATCCGGTTCTAAATACGAAGATGCAATACATACCTTTTGTAACAGTGGTACACCATGTAGATCAAAATATTGCTCCATCTATAGTATCCAATTTACTGGATCCTTTCCATCAAACTTCCTCATATCACCTTTTCTTGATTTTAGAAGCTTGATCTTGAAATTACTGTAACTCTGTACTTTCAGATCTCAAAATTTTGAAATTTTCCTCTGTAGTAGCCCTCGGAGTGCTCTTTCTAAGCCCGCAAGTTTGATTAGAATTTGATTCTCCAAGAAAGAGTTATGCCAAATCTCCTAACTATATGACCTAATTATATAATGTTTTAGTAGAGGGAGCTTGTACGATATGTCAAGTGTCATTGTTTGACCTTAAACTCTAAAAACTATGCACAAAAAACTAAAATCCATCCTCTTTCTGTAACTTCTTATAGAATTTCAATTTGTTTCTCAGAGAGAAAGTTATGACGATTTTCCCAAGGTCACTTGTTTAGGATGTAATTCAGGAGTTTGCAAAAACCATAAATGTCTCAGACTATATCCCCAAAAATATAGTGATAAAATATCTAAAATTTGGACCCAAGCTTCACTAAGATTTCAGTTCAAATGAGTTTTAATTTCAAAGTCTGAACCTTCATGGAGAAAGTATGATAGCGAAAATTCCATGATGACCTATTTGAGATGAAATTCTGGAGCTTGCAAAAACCCTAACTTCCTCAGATTGTTTCTCCAAAAATATAGCGAGAAGAGATCTCAAATTTGGAAGCATGGTTCAAAATGATTTCCTCTCAAATGGGTTTTTTTTTAGCTTATGAAACTTCGTAACAAAAAAGTTATAGCGAAAATTCCACGACGTCCTATTTGGAGTAGTGAAACCCTAGAATCCATAGCTCTCATACCAAATGTTATGGAACCAGCTCACAAGAAGATAGAAAGGATAGATCAATGCTTTAGAAATAAGCCTCTTCTAGGGGGAAACCTCCTTTACATTACACAAATGAACAATTCTTATATGATAGAAATGACAAGACCTCTTCTCTATATATAGGAGTCTAAGGGGTCATACAATAATCAGAGCCGACATAACAATAATAATGTAAGGGCACAATAATAACAATATGGGGACTACATGGGCAGAATAATATAATAAGGGGGTTGTACTAATAACAATAAGGGGTTACACTAGTAGTATAGGGACCTAACATAAGTTATTTCTCTGGCCAAAAGCTTATCAAGAATATACAATGGGAGAACATATGGCTCTGTGATGCTGCCAAAAAAGTTGACATAGGTAAATTTTTCTTCACCAAACCAACTACTGATTGATGTTAGGTCAATTTTGGCCTCACCGGATGACCTAGGAGCAGGTTTGTTGTATATGGCCTGATGGACAGGTAGAAGAAAACCATGGCAAATTCTATATATGATCTTTATAAAGGGCCTTCCACAAATACTTATGATAAATGTGAATAGGAGTTGGGTCTTGACGAGTCCATTTCCAACCTGGGATGGGGAAGTCAGAATTGAAACAGATGGTACACATAATGTAGGTACTCATATAAATGCGGGTACTATCCGGGTAGTTACAAACCTATTTCTTCTATAATCAAGGATTTGGTTAGCCATTTTATCTGATAAAATGGTTGCCCAATCCATGATATAAGATTTAATTGTTACTTCCATTAAAGGCACCATTTCTATGGAAAATCTAGCTAAATCAGAGACTCCAAAGAGTCTACATATCATAGCACTAGTATATCAACAGGGAGATGCTAAGGAGTCTGCAGAGTACATACCAGAGGATTCATGCTTATGCTTGTTTAGGAAATGTCTCCATTGCTTGATAGGGTTTGACTCTACCTCATTCTCCTTGGTGAAAGCTTCTAAAAATGCCATGTTGTAATGTTTTTGGGGGTACGAAAAATGATACATCTTCTTGACATCTTCTGCATTGAGTGACACGAACATCCTTCCATCGGCAGTGAAGAATGATCTCTTAGTTGTGTTGATACTTTCTATTACCCATCTCACTAGGTCATTGTATGGCAACATTTCCACACGGGCTTCTATTATGTGGAGGAAGGAGCTGGCTAAATCCTTAAGAGTATTTTTTGATTTATCACTTGAATCAATCGTTCCTCCTTCTTCTTCAATTTCGGTTGGATATTAGGCTTTGAGACAGGTAGTATTAGCTATCAAAACCAACTTTTTTGGTTCATATTTTTCTATGACATGGAACTTTACTCTGAGATTTCTTAGGAATTTTTGTTGGACTGGTGGTTTCATATTCGCTCTGCAGAATGAAACACAAGGGTATAACAGTGGAAAAATTGTTAAAAGCTAATACACAGTGCACAAAACTAATTAAGCGTAATAGATGTTACAAATCTATGATATGTTAAGCCACCACAGATGAATTCCATGAAGGATTCAACCATAGCTACTTATTAATGATTTCCTCATAACTTCCAACATGAAACTTTAATGTCATGATGGTATGTCGCATCACAAATTTATAATGGTCCTTTTTAGAATGGGTATCATGACTTCCCGATCAACGATTAGCAATAATTGCATATCACAAATCAGGAGTTACAATTTTCATGCTTAAATGGTTCCTTTGCATGGTTTCATTTATGATCAGTGGTGAGCTGGCATGTGTAGGTGACATGCTTTTAAAATTGATAAATCGTTTTAATTTTCTTTATAATTGACTTATAAATTTAAACTGCACATGTTCGTAATACTTCATGTTTTTCCTTTATCAAAAGCGCACTACACGATAATAAAATCGCATCGGCATATTTCAACGAAATTTTTTGGGATGTCATCAATGATTTTAGAGATGCATGATTGTGATCAGCTTATCGCATCGGATGTTTTCCATGTAACACTTGGAGAAATTTCTTGACGAGTAGCGATATGTGATTTCTAATAGAGTTTTCGCATCAGCGGATATCAATGGAACACTCTAAGTCCACCATTGAAATAAAGGATGTGTGTGATGTGGCATATTCCCTTTATAATTTTTTTTCCTTCGATAAAGCTTTATGATAAGGTTTTATTACAAATCAAATCAGACCAGACCATTTTAAAAGGGATTTCATGGGTTTGATGGATTTGCAAATTGTGATTGCGATTTAACCTATCCTAAAAGCAAATTTTATATGACCTATTATAAAAATTTATTTTCAAACTTTTTATTGATTTTATTTATATTCTAAAGGGAACCCATTTCTTATTAAAGTTTATATAAAAATTTTTGAAATGGGGAGGGTTGTTGTATAACACAACAATTGGTGATTCACCGCGAGAAACAATTATCTCTGAAAAATAATGCAATATCTAAAACTTTCTTAGTTTGGAAACAATTGAGGACAAAGAAAACCATATAAGAATAGATAAATAAAAATTAACTCTGAATAAAATAACAATTTTTGTAACTTCTTTTACAATCCCCTTAAAAAAAAAACATTTTGGGTTTCTTCAATCTTTTATTAGTTGATAAAGATAAAGTAGGGGGCTCTTCTAACACAGCTTTTAAATTTACACTTTTGTCATAGGTAGTGCCTCTGCTGCGAGCAAACATCTATAGTCTCGACAGGGTTACCTTTTGACCATCAATCTTTCATTGTCCCATCTGTCTAAGAGTATAACTTTTGAAAGATAAATTCAAAAAGATATGTTTACATATATTTTTTCATTTTATATTCTTTTCTTATTCTTATTATTATTTTATTATTATTATTTTAAAGATAAAAAGCCATTGTCCTGGTTTTGGAGCCAACTGATAACAATGCCATTCACTGGTTATAATTGAACTGAACAAGCTGGCTCGTAATGGGACCCCTTGTCTTATGATTATAAGTCATTACCTTGTTTTGATATGCAGTATTGGTAATGTCAGTTTAATTAGTTCCCTATGATCATGGTAAGAAAGCTCATGATGAGACCTATTATCTTTTATATCAGACATATTTTAGAATTACACTCTGAAAAATAATAAACGTGGTGGATGGGGTGAATGACTTTCTCCTTAACAGTTCATGCATGACAATTTTTAGAGTTATAGATGCTAAGTTTGGAAAATTCTTTACTTTTTACAAATAACCTCTCTTAACTTTATAAAACTTAGAATGATTTACAGTATTTTCAAGGTTTTTGGAAGATTTTACAAATTTTAAAGAGGTTGTTAGAGTTTCATGTTTTATTTAACTTTCCAAAACTATAATAATTTCCTTAAGAGTTTCCACCTATTGAAAGAAAGTATTCACAATATTCTCTTAAAGAGATTTCAATTGTAAAAGGGAAACGAAAGACTATTTACAACATTATTTTTTGAAATAAACAAACTTGCATAAAGAATATTTACAAGTAAGAAGGGGTTACCTCCTTAAGAAAAGAATTTCTTTAAGATAAGCCCATTCACAGGAAGGGAATCTCTCTTTCCTAATAAATCTTGTAGTATGAATGTTGATGAGCCTCTCTTGTCAATGATTTGAAATGGTCCAAGCCACATCTTTTGAAATTTGGTATGTTTACCTTTGTCTTCATGTGTTTTGTCCCATTTCACATGAGATCACTAATTTGTAATTTTTTTGAGCTAGTAGAACTTGCATAAAAACAAGATTTAATGACTTGTTGATGTTTAGCATGAGTGATTTTGGCATTTTCTCTTTTTTCATCTAATTTCAGGATTTGATCAAATCTTAATTGGATAGAGGAAGGAGGAGTTTCGTCTATGAATTATATTAGGGCTAGAGATGGGAGTGCTAAATTTGAAGGTATTACAACTTCTTTCCCATATACTAAGTTAAAAGGAGAAGTTCATATTGAGGCCTTCTGAGTATATGTGATAGGCCCATAATGCAAATATTAAAGATTTATGCCAATTCTTTTGATTTTGATCAACAATTCTTTTAATAATATTAATGAGATTCTTATTAGTTGACTCTGCCAAACCATTACATTGAGGATAGTAATTGTAGAATATTTTAATTTAAAACCTCTCTTAAGAGAAAATTCAACTATACTACTCCCAGAGAAATAAGATGCATTATAAAAAATAAGGGCATTAGGTACACCAAACCTGGTAATGATGAATTGATCAATGAATTCAATGGTTGCATCAGAATTGGCTACATTTAATGGAATTGCTTCTACCAACTTTTTGAAGTAGTTAGTGGCTGTAAGGATGTATCTGTGTTGCTTGGAAGAATGTGGAACAATCTCTCCTATGATATCAAGCCCCCACTATTCAAATGGTTTCTCAATGTTTAATGGTTGTAAAGGAAAGGTTGGTTTCCTTTGTCTCCCACTAGCAGTTTGACATATCTTGCATTTATTGACATAATCATGGGCATCTTTAAACAAAGTGGACCAACAATATCCAACATGTATTATCTTGTGAGCTGTAGTATCTCCTCCAAAATGTCCACCTCCTGGACCATCATGTATTTCCTAGAAAACCTTTTGTGCTTCAGTTTTTCAAGGAATCTTAATAAAATTGAATCATAATTTCTTCTAAATAACACATCATTAATGATTTCTAAGTGTTTTGCTTTTAATCTTAAGGAAATTTTGTTTTTGTAACTGAAATCAACAGGAACATATCCATTTTCCAAGTAAAAGATCATATCATCGTATTGAGATTCATAATTTACGATACTTATCTCGTTCACTTGAAGAGTACTATCTGAATCTTCATGTTCTAGAATATTAGAGGCTGCTGCTAATAACCTGCAAAAACCTCCCCCTCTCACAATTTTTGCTAGTTTAATATCAATATCATACTCTTGAAAAGTTGTTACCCAATTAGCTCTCTTCTCTCCTACTTCCATTTGAACTAGCAATTGCCTCACTACAGAGAATGGGACTATTACTTTTATGTGTGCTTTTAGGAGGAACGGTCTAAAGTGTTTGATAGATTTAAACACATCAAAAGCTTGTTTTTCTACTTCAAAATAGTTGAGTTCAACACCTTGTAAATTAGAACTAAAGAAGAATATGAGTGCTTCTACTTATTGACCATTGATTTGTTTTAAATAGTAGCATAAGATGTTTTATTGGCCAAAGCATACAAAATAAAATGACTAGAAAAAATCGGAGTATTCAATGCAGGAGCATTAATGATTGCTTGTTTGATCTATTCAAAAGCCTCTTTTTCATTATGTCACCATTTGAAAATTGAAATTTTCTTAATCATAATTTGCAACGACAATACTATATGAGAAAAATTAGGAACAAATATTTTTACAAAATTTATTTGTCCCAAAATGATTGCATTTATTTCTTGTTATGTGGCAAAGGAATATTAGAAATCTCTTTTATCCTATCAATATCAATATAGATATGCCATCTTTGGATACAATAAACCCTAAGAGTTTGCCTTCATTAAGAGAAAAGAATGATTTCTTGGGATTTAGATAAATCCCATACCTTTTACATTGTTCAAAGATTTGTTTTAAATCATGTAGATGATTGGCCCTTTTCTTGGAAAATATAGTTATGTCATCTAAGTAAAAGACAACTAACCTATTGATCAAACCTTTGAAGGCTATATCCATGGCTCGTTGGAAAGTAGCTCCAAAATTTATCAAACTAAAATGATTTTTCTGATGAGCATATGTTCCCCATTTGGTTATGAGTGTAGTTTTTAGTCTATCATATGGATGTACCAATATTTGATTGTATCCTGAAAAACCAGCAAGAAAGGACATCAACTCTGAACCAGCTACTGATTGAAGTATCTGTTCCATTGTTGGCAATGGGAAATTATCTTTTTGACATGCCTTATTGAGATTTCTAAAATCTATGCAAATCCTAATATCACCATTCTTTTTGCTTATAGGTACCAAGTTTGAAACCCATTTAGAATGTCTGACCGGGAAAATTATTTTAGCTTTCAGAAGTTTATTCAACTCTGCTTTGATTTGATTTTCCATATTTGGGTGAATTTTCCTTAACTTTTGTTGTACAGGTTTGTCATTAGAAATCATTGGAATTGTGTGTTATCGTAAGTTCTCAGATCTTCGTAATTCCAAGAAAAAACATTTTTGTATTTTTTCAATAATTTGATGAAAGAAAATCTTTCTTCTAATGTGAGCTCAAGTCCTAGATTCACATTTTGTGGTTTGGCCTAAGCGCTAAGATTTACTAATTCAAACCTTAAAGTAGAACTTTGAAGTTTTTCATTAGTGACCTTTCTGAATCTATCTTTTATATCATAGAGATCTTCTAGCTTGACCACATATTTAGGAATAAAATCTCATTTAGTCTTTGTTTTAGTTGAAGATCATGATTTTTTTCATCGATAATCTGATCATTATAAGATTTTTCATAAGTCAATAAATTTAAGATGTCTTCATCATGATCAAATACCCGCCAATTGGTGACATTGGCTGGGATAGATGGCCAAAAAATTAATTCAATTGAAAACCTATCTAGACTATAATCCTTAGATGGAAGGAGTTTAGAAGCAACATTAGCCAATAAATCAGCTATTGCATTCTGAGATCTAGGAATAGGAGAAATTTTGAACGACAGAAAATGAGTTATGAGATCTTGAACAAGGGATTGATAATGTTTGAGATGACCTGAAAGACAATTAATAGTATTCCTTACTTGTTTCATGACAATTTTGGAATCACCAAACACTTTTAGATATTGGATATTCATGCCTATTGCTTTATAGATCCCTTGAATCAATGCCTCATATTCCATAGTATTATTGGTACACTCAAATTCAAGTCTACATGAAAGCATAGTTTTTTCCCCTTCTAGAGTAACTAAAATACACCCTACTCCTGCACCGTCATTGGATTTTGATCCATCAAAATATAAACACCAAAATAATGGCTTATGTACAGATTTATTTACAAGTTCATCAACAATTCTAACACATCTTGATGTCTCAGTATGAGAGAAAGTTTCAATTTGTGACGTGAAACTATTAATAGGAAAAGGAAATTGTTGAGCATTAAAATTTCCAAAGAATGACTCAGCTGAGTAATTTCTGAGAATGTTGTTATTGAAAGCTACAAGTTGGTTTTATTGTTCAAACTCTATTACTGTATGAGTCATGTGTTTTTCCTGATCTATTTTGATTTGACTTGATTTCCCTTTATAGGGAAGCCACATTTGAGACCAATCAGTGGAAGTGTAACCATGGAGTTTCTCAGACCAATGCCTGCTTAGAATTAAACCATAAAACTCAGGGATGTCTGCAATAAATATATCAATTCTTTGAACTACTCTAGGATCAACCGATAACCTAATGGTAACTGAATTAATCTCTCCTAAAACTTGCAATTTAGTCTGATCTAATTGAACAATATGGACTGCAGATTTCTGGGGATCTTTGTTTAATTTAGAGAAAACGGAAGTTGGAATTATGTTTGATGAAGCCCCTGAATCTATCAGGCAGTTATGGCGATTTCTATTATAGATCTCATAAGTCAAGAGAAAAAGAGGAGTATGAGAATTAGACCTATCTCTAATCAAAATAGCATTAGTAGCATCTACTTTATTTGATGGTGGTTTACCTGATCTTTTAGCCACCTTGGATAATACATCGGTTGTAAGAGGAGAATAAGGTATTCTATTTAACTATTTAAATAATAACTTTTGTTGATGTTTGAGCTTGCTAAGTTCATATAAAGAAATATTTGCTTGAGTCTTCTCCATGTCCTCCACAATGTTATAATCCATAGAGTCAGAGACTACTAATGTTTTAGATGATGAGGGTGGATTGGAGAATGATGGCTGATTTTGGGTATGAACGATTGGAGTTTTCTTCATGGGAGATTTGTCTTTAGTAATAGGGCTTGAATTTTTCTTCTTTGGATTTGTTTGAAGAGGCTCTGCTGCATTTTTACTTCTGGTATTTACTAGGAGAGCTTCTTGTTCACTTTCATTATCAAAGTTGGGCAAGATAAGGTCCCACATCCCATGACATTCAACTATTTCATCTTCTTCTATTTCTTTCGATGATAAAATTGTGTCTTAATCTTCATCATCATCTAGATCTGATTTTGCATTAGATATAGCGTTAGGTGGTCAGTTTAGTTAACTAATTTCTTTTGAAGTTCCTAAATGGTTTTTTAGTAGAAGTTTTAGCTACCTTCTTTTTTATTTCCACTGTTTCGTTGGAAATAGTTTTCAGAACTTTTTGTAAACTTTCCATGTCATATGGGTCTTTAACTACTTTCTTTTTTGAATCATCTTTAAAGGTAACTTTTTTGGATTTTCTTTCTTCAAGAGCGTTTCTCTTTTCTAAAGCAAGGATACATTTTTCAAGAGCGATTGCTTCCTTCATATTTTTTGCTAATGTTGGTTTGGTAGCCTATCGCTATATTTGAAGGAAACACAAAAATTACCATTCTCTTTGGACTTCTTCACTAGGCTTGGATGTAGCAGGAATTTTATTTAATGGCTTATTAAATCAAGAGTTGAAGTCTTTGATGGGTTCCTTTGACTCAGATTTAAGATTGGAGAGATCATTAATCAAAGTCGTTGTGGACCTATCATCTCCAAACTTGCTTAGAAATTTCTCCTGAAAAGCATCCCAACTATTGATGGATCCTAGTGGTAATGAAGAAAACCACAATCCAGCTACTCCTTGTAGAGTGTATGGAAATAGCCTAACAACAACATCTTCTTCTGTTACCCCATTTAAGTTTATTGACAACATGAAATTGTTTATATGTTCTTTTGTTAATTTGACAATGTCAGGATTAAACTTTGGCAACCATTTTTCAGGATGGGTTGGTAATTGACTAAAGGGTGCAGGCATTGTGACAGCTCCTGGATTGGTCCATGGCCTTGGTTGAGGTTGATTATGTGCCATTGTCCAACTAATAGTAGAGGAGGGTGAGGAAGCAGTTGAAAGTGATTAGATAGAGGATGTCGGAGTACCTGTACCCTTTTGGACTATGATTTGAAGTTGGGGAACGCATGGATGACTTTGCAATGGTTTAGATGGAATGGATGATGATGAGGAAAGAGTCTCATTGTCAGACTCTAAAGGTGTCTTCCTAGCTCTTTTTTGACTTGGCAGAGGAAATTTAGTTGGTGGAACACCAAAGTTTTCACTCTGTGATCTTGTAAGACACTGGGATGGAATATATTGCGAAGTCACACTACCTTGGGATTAATCAAACAATTTTTGGGATATCGAAAACCCTTGGAATTTATGAATCAAGGACTATCATTCAGGGGGTTCAAGAGAAGAATTGTCACGTGTGTTTAAGTTTTCAGCAGTGGGTGTTGTATTTTCATTTTCAACTTCTCGCTTAAAAATAGGAGATTTAGAATGCGAAGGAGAAGTTGGAGGATATGGTGAGGGAGTTTTACTCTTAGAATGGCCTATGGATTTGGATTTGACTACCATTCATAGTTCATGCCCTCCTTCTGATGCCTCTAAAATCCTAGCACCAACATTGGGGATAACCAACCGGTTCGGACCTTAGTACAACTCCTTTTCCATTTGGTATGGGGGCTCCGACTGGATATTATGGGACTAGTTTCCCAGTAATGTTTGATTTGATGGATGAATATTTTGTAATGTATAATCAAGGTCATAAATGTTTTAACATAAAACTCAAAAGTATATAAATATACTTATATAACGTGGGCATTCTTTAAACAATGCAATTTCCGGTCATTCCTAACAGATAAATAATCATATAGATGGCTTAATTATCAATAGAAAGATGGATTCATATATAATGATTACTTTGTTTAAGAAATTAAAAGAAGTGATTATAAAAACATATCACATTCATAACAATGTATATCGCTGATATATATCTTTGAAATATAACAATTATAAATCTTCAAAAATGACATGATAAAGGATTATTTGAAGGGCATACATATATCAACAATAACAAATTTTAAAAAGAATGCTTCAGCACATAAGGAAACAAAACAAAAGAATAGTGATAGAAATACCACATGCATTTGAGTTTTTACAATGTAAATAACACTTCGATTCCACTTTCTTATTTGAGAAAACTTTTAGGAGATACAAAATTGCAAGTCTTGAAAACGTTTCTTCACAAAAATGTAGAACCTTGATCCACTACTGATAAAAAAATATATTCAGAAGTACAAAAGTGTAACTTCTCAAGTCAAGTTCTTATGCAAATTGAGAACCCTTTCTTCAAAGACATGAAAGGGTTTAAATAATAAAATAAAAACTAACTATCAATAAAAATCGCTTTGAGTTGTTGAAACTGTAAACATGAAAATCTAGGATTTGATTTATGAAAATAACAATGCGATAGATTTTGAACTAATTCATTGTATCTAATTATTCTCTTGCACTTGCATTGACAAGTTGAGAGCATTCCCTAAATTTCTGGTGGATGACTCAGCCTAGAGTGTAGTTGACCTATGTACGTGGCATATGAAAGTTCGAGAACCATGAGATTGACAGTGTCAGCAAGGCATTTGGTGGCCATCTATTGGCTATGAGATTTGACTAGAAAAAACCAAAATGCATCCCATGTTAAGTTTTGCACTTTGCTAATTTGTTCTTCTTTGCTGGCCAGATCCTGTCTACATTGATCTTCTAGTGCTTTTTCTTTGGGGAGCTTTCTTGGAGAGCAAGCAAAGATCAAGTTAGCTCCATATAAGCTGTCATTTACCAACTCGATCACACTATTCGTTGTAGCCCTAGATCTAGAAGTATCTCTTTCGGCCTTTATTAACTGTGATTCCCACTACGAAAACAAGATTTCTTTATGCAATTCTTGGATTTTTGGTAGATTAGTAGCCATGCCTTCTTCTATATTTTTCCAGGAGAGAAATTTTGTGACCTTATTATCTACGTTTTCAGATTCTAACCTAGTGTCAACTACCTGTTCAATGAGTGATGCAGTGATGTTGCACAATGGGTCAACCAATGATATTTTATGGCAAAGGATATTTAGTTGTCGAGATTAGGCTTTAGTCACTTCCAGGGCTTCTTTTTTGAATTCATCAATCTTTGGATAAAATTTGAACTTCTCTACCTGTAATTGCAACTATGTGATTTGTTATTGTTTACCTTTCTTTTCCTATTGAAGTGACACTTGAAGCCTGCTCATTTCTTGAGACAATTCTTGTTGTTTTTGGAGAGCTTGCTAATTAATCTTTTGTTTCTCCAGATTTAAGTATTCTTTCAGTTGCTCATTCAGTTTTTTTTTTCTCCACTAGCTGTTGCTCAAGTTGACCTATCTTTTGATGTTCCACTACTGTTTTCTCTTCAGGTTGGGTGATCCTTAGATCCTTTTCCTTGATTTGTTGGCTAACTTCGGAGCCCTTGTCCATTGTAGCGGCTATATAGGCACCTGCATATTGAGATAACTTAGTTAAATCCTCAGAAGGATTGACTTCTGAGTCTTTCCATACCACATTCATAAGTTCAGCCTGAGGAGTTGAGAATGGTCTGTGGTCAAATTTTCTCTTTTTCTTTTGTCTTTTGACCAGAACCCTATTATTTGGACTATAAAATACATCTAGGGGTGGTGTTTCCTGAACCTTCAATACAATCTCTTCGGAAGGATTTTATGGAATTATTTTAATATCACGCTGAGTGTTAACTATGTCGACTGCCCCTTCAATTAGAATATTAGTAACAATAGCCTCCTGTGTTGCAGGTGATTTTAGCATAATGATGTTTTGGGAGTCATTTTGCTTCTTGATCATTTGATCGAATTGCTACCATTCCTTGATTAAGCTGGAATCAATATGCACATCGGTATCTTGGAGCTCACTGTTCTTTTCATTTGTCTCCACCTTTTTAGGACTCTTGTCCTTTTGAGGAGTCTTCTCAGTAGTTTGTTCTTCATTGTGGCCTTCTTGCTGCACCGTAAGGGTAGTGTGTTCTTCATTGTGGCTTGTTTGCTGCACCATAGGGGTAGTTTTCAATAAATCCAGAGGTAGTGTTTGTAACCTCTGTGTCTTGAACTACATAAACTTATCTATCCCCTCTGCTACCAATTTGATCCCTGCTAAATGTTTGACTTGTGTAAACAACTCAGCTGAAGGGAACAAGTCATCATATTCATATTTCTCATGTTCAAATTTGGAAATTTTCACCTGAGTGGTAAGGTTGTAAGCCACATTGTTTGGGTCATGCTCTCTCTTAGGAATGACTGCTAACTTCAAAATTTTTATGTTCTCTGCTTCTTTCTCTGCATGTTTGAAATCATGTAGTAAGTAAGTACCACAGTGGAGGGGAAATGCAGACCACATTTATTTCTTGGACTTTTTGAGTTTCTTGGACATTCCTTTCTCCTTTATCTGATAAGATATTTCTCTGGCCAATAGTTTATCTGGAATATACAATGGGAGAACATGTGGATCTGTGATGCTGCCAAAAAATCTAACATAGGTGAACTTTTCTTCACCTAACCAACTGCTGATTGATGTCAGGTCAATGCTAGTCTCATCGGATAACTGAGGAGCAAGTTTTTTGAATATGGCCTAATGGACGAGTAGAACAAAACCATGGCCAATTCTATATATATGATAGACGTGAATATGAGTTGCGTCTTGAGGAGTCCATTTCCAACCTAGAATGGGGAAGTCAAAATTGAAACAGATGGTATCCATAATGTAGGCGCTCATATCTGGGTAGTTACAAACATATTTCTTCTATAATCAAGGATTTGGTTTGCCATTTTATCTAATAAAATGGTTTCCGAATCCATGATATAAGACTTAATTGCTGCTTCCATTGAAGGCACCATTTCTATGGAAAATCTAGCTAAATCAAAGACTCCAAGGAGTCTACATATCATAGCACCAACATAGCAATAGGGAGATGCTAAGGAGTCCACGGAGTACATACCAGAGGATTCATGCTTATGTTGGTTTGGGAAATGTCTCCATTTCTTGATAGTATCCGACTCTACCTCATTCTCCTTGGTGAAAGCTTCTAAAAGTACCTTGTTGTAATGTTTCTGGGGGTCTGGAAAATAATACATCTTCTTGACATCTTCTACTTTGAATGACCCAAACATCCTTCCATTGACAGTAAAGAATGCTCTGTCAGTTATGTTAACACTTTCTATTACCCATCTCACCAGGTCATTGTATGGTTACAGTTTCACACAGGTTGCTATTCTGTGGAGGAAGTAGCTGGCTAAATCCTTAAGAGTATTTTCTGATTTATCACTTGAAACAATTGTTCCTCCTTCTTCTTCAATTTCAGTTGGATCCTCAGATTTGAGTAGATTATATATGCCCTCCCATGAAGTCTTACCAAGGCCGAGACATGTAGTATCAACTATCAGCACCAACTTTGCTGGTTCATTTTTTGCTATGACGGGGACCTTTACTTTCCAAGAATTCTTAGTCATTTTTGTTGGACTGATGATTTCAGATTCACTTTGCAAAATGAAACAGAAGGATGCAACAATGGAAAACTTGCTAAAAACTAATACATAGTGCAAAAAACTAACAGAAATTAAGCATAATAGATGCTACGGATCTATGATATGTTAAGCCACCACAAATGAATTCCTTGAAGGATTCAACCATAACTTCTTATTAATGAATACCCTATAACTTCAAACGTGAAACTCTAATGTCGTGATGGTATGTTGCATCACAAATTTATAAAGGTCATTTTTAGAACGGGTATCATAACTTCCCGATCGACGATTAGTGATAATCGCATATCGCAGATTGAGAATTACAAGTGTCGTGCCTAAATGGTTCCTTTGCATGGTTGCGATTGTGATCAGTGGTGGGCTAGCATGGGGAGGTAGCATGCTTTTAAAATTGATAAATTGTTTGAATTTTCTTGATAATTGACTTATAACTTTAAACCACACATGTTCGTAATACTTCATGTTTTGCCTTTATCGAAAGTGCGCTACATGATAATAAGATCACATGGGTAGATTTCAACGGAACTTTTTTGGGATGTGTTTTATGATTTTAGCAATGCGTGATTGTGATTGACTTATCGCATCAGAGGTTTTCCATGGAACCCTTGGAGCAATTTCTTGATGAGTAGCGATATGTGATTCCCAATAGAGTTATCGCATCGACAGATATCAATGGAACACTTTAAGTCCACTATTGAAATAAAGGATGTGCACAATGTGACATATTACCTTTATAATTGTTTTCCTTTGATAAAGCTTTATGATAAGTTTTTATTACAATTCAAATCATATTGGACCATTTTAAAAGGACTTTCATGGGTTTGATGGATTTGCAAATTGCGATTGTGATTTAACCTATCCTAAAAGAAAATTTTATATGACCTATTATAAAAAAATATTCTCAAAGGTTTTATTGATTTTATTTATATTCTAAAGGGGACCCATTTCTTATTAAAGTTTTATATAAAAATTTTGAAATGGGGAGGGCTGTTTTATAGCACAATAGATGCCACATGTGTGAGATGGGTATATTCTGAAGCATGCACCAACATATTAAGCCCATGTGCCACATAATATGTCCTGCTTTGAGAAACAAAAATATATTTTTTAATTTTAATATTTTTCTCCATTCATGCAGCTGTAGAATTACGAACTGAATTGTTGAACTAATACCAAACTAAGTACTGAACTATCAGACTAGATTCAATAGGTACTAAACTACCATAACTTATATAAAGATAGAAATTTTTGTAGTTAAACATGCTCCTTTTCCACATAACCACATTAGTAACCCATAATTGATAAAAACATATTAAAAACACATTTAATCATTAAAAACATAAGAAACCCATCGTAATTAACCAAAGTGTACAAGAGGTTCATTTAGTGTAAGTTTATGGTATAATGGCTACAAAAAGTATCATAAATGTGGAAATATGTCTAATGAATAAAGAATTTATATGTTGAATTATATGTCATATTCAAAGCCCAACATTCCTACATTCGTAAGATTTTTGCATGTCCTCATGCAAACAAAATATGGAATAGGAAGGGGTGGTGGATGATATAAGGTGATAATGAAGATAATGGTCAATCCTTTCTTTTCTTTCACCTTTATTCATATATTTAAGGATGATTATGCATCGAAACTTATTCATGTTATGGGTATAAGAGGGATCCCAACTTATTGAGAGGAGGAGAGGTTGTTCCTTTAGAGAAGCATATAAAGACCTATGATTTAGGTTTGGTTTTTTGAGCTTTTCCCCTTTTCATCCTATACTTATTGGATAAGCATGAAAACACTGAAACATAATGCACTAAGTATGGGCAGAGGGTTTTGATGCAAGATTACCCCCACACATACCCTCAGTATGCATACAAATGCATAAACACAACTTTCCCAAGTATTTGACTCTCAAAGAAGTCAAATCTTCAAACAATACAATGGTTAAGGCCCTCTTTATCCATAGTTCCTTTCCTATCAGAATCAATCACCCCACCAAAACTTCCTATAGGGACTCTTTCATTAAATCCTTTCTATCGGGACTTTAAACCTCTTCACAACCCTTATAAACCCTTCGTTAACCCTTCAACTCGCATATATAACCTTTTCCTTCCTTACCTTTGGTTACATATGTTTTTAACAAATAAATCTCTTATCGATGCTCTCTTCCTTCACACATCATTTATAAAGGAAAACCCTGCAAAAAACATATCTTTCCACCTTTCGTACGATCACTGCACGTTTCCTGATGCTACACTTTTATTGAAATCAGTTATCTGCCTTTTGCGGTTCACATTAACCTACACTCCTTCCACTTCCCGATATGCGATTTTCCTTTGGAACCGGCCCACATCACTTTAACAAAGGAATAATGGGAAAAAACCTGCTCTACACCACATAACCAGACTTCAAATATTGTTAACCTGCACTCAGAACTTTGTTGACTCTAGCTCTCACTTCAAACCTTTATCACGGCGCTCTGACTCAATCTTAGCCGTATATCTCCTTTGCTAATCCAATGGCTATCGGGGCATCACTAATTGGCCTATCGGCATTCCATTACACTGTCCCTTGACTACTTCAAAGCACCGATATGTGATTAGCAATTAGATCTCGGCCATCGATCTGGACTCTCGATCCGACGGTCCAGGATACATCGGAGTATCGCAATAGATATTTCTATAGTCGGACCCTTTCCACTTCAAAGCATCGACCCGATCAGTCCTTATGGACCTGGTATGGTATACATCGTCACCTATAAATTCTTCAAGTCTGGATTCCAAATCAGACTATGTTTTGCACTTGTTTTTTAGTGTAAGTCGAGGTTTTTGCTTGTGGCCCAAAACTACATAATTAACAACACCGATGGGATATTCTGCTTGCTCCTTAGCGAAATCATCTAGACCATTGATCTTCCAGATCTAATGGTTACTAAGCGTCAATATTTCAGTTCATGCTTCTCCCTTTCACTTATTTTTTATGCCTAGTCTTCAGATCTTCCATGGTTTAACTCCTCTTCAAAGGGTTCGATTCCTTCACTGTTTCCACTGTGACTCCCTCCTGAGCTTGATTCCTCAACAAATTCTCACTTCGTTCCTTCTCTCTAGAGCTTTACTCTACTTCTTCAATTAGATTCTAAGACCCGTGATGATTCCCCTGAATCATTATCTCCTCTGTGTCCTTCAGAATTCTACCTGCAACCCTATTACAAAGCCTACAAATTCACAAGTAAGTCATTTAAGAAATACCCTTCCACACACTGACATAGTCAAGAATAAAACTCTTTCTATATATGTATAAACAAGGATTACATTTAAGAATACTCTATCTCATACAGGCCTGATTTTTCAACTATTAGTGGCCTCTCCCTCTCACTCTGCTCGTATGCTTACATATATCCCAGGAAGTTCTATTGAAATCATCCTCATTCAACTCCTAAATATATTGCCCTCTATGTCCACTTTCAATCTCTATTTAATTCCTAAAAGCTCTCTCTCATCCCTCAAATCATGAACTGTCCTAAGGGTCCTAATTGACTTTGGACTCTATTGGTATTACTACATACTCATGTTCTCATTTATTTGAGAGCATTTACAACATCCTCACATTATCTATGCACTTAAAAGCTTAAATTACATTAATTCATCACTTAGGAATCCAACTTCCTAAAAGTACATGACCCCCTATGTCTACTTAATTACAATTATTTTCTCTTGAGTGAATGTTCTTGCATTAGACTCCCAAAGTAGAAAATATTCATGATATCCTGATCATGTGTCTTATGGTCTTTATTTTCCTGGATCCCACACTTTGTTCTGTAACTACCCAGATGTCTTTTCCTTTGGTGTTGTTGTACTTCTACTGTCTTTTGTTTTATTTTTCTCTCCTTGTCAGTCAGGTTCAAGTTCTGATTGATCTTTCTTCCTGCTACTAACATTTTCCTCCATTTTAACTGCTTCATCATCAGTTGCCACATTTCTTCAATCTCTATTTCCAATAAATCTTTGGACTGGTCCATATTCTTCTTCTTACGTCTTTGTTCTAGGTTGTTGTTGTTTTCCACCAATTCTTCAAACTACTGCTTTTTACTTTCACTTTGTAGCTGCTAGTTTACTTTTTCTTCTTCTTTTTCCCTTGTTCCAATTGCTTTGCTTAGTTTGGCTTTTGCTTTTCTTGATCCAATGTTTTCTTTGCTTGCTGCCTCCCAATCATCCTTACCCTCTTGCACTGAAAAATGATTTTCCAACATTCTCTCCAGCAATTTAACATCTCTACTCCATGGATTAAATTCTTCCATAGACTCTTTTTCTTTCATCTTTATTTTCCTTCTCATCTGTGCCACTTTTTCTTCAGCGCCTGCAAAAAAACCTAGACTCACAAAAAACTTGTTAAAATTAAAAACACAAGGTTGTTGTGCCTTGTTTTCCTTTGGCAACAATTCAATTTGTTGCTCTGTTTCTTTCTGCTCTCTTAGCACATCAGTATGCTGATTTGAATTCTCAAAAGAATTCCTGAGACTGTCAACTAGTCTCTCCTCCACATCATTTGTTCTAATGATGTCTTCCTGCCCTTGTCCACTATAGTGAACTCCTTTTTCTACAATCACGCTATCATATTCTGAATTCTCCAGCAAATATTCTAGCAATGTAATTTTTTTGTGGCACTTTGCAAGTATTTCATCATCACTTCCAATCCTAAATTCTTTATGCTAGAATAAGTCACTACTTCTCTAATTTAAGAGACATTCTTCATCCTCCTCTAATTCAAAGTTTTTATCTTCTGAAAGATACTTCTCTATACTTCTGATAGCTTCAAAAGATTGCTCATTCTATGCAAAAAACTCATTTATTAGTGTTCTTTCTCCCTTCACTAAGTCTTTTTCATAGAGTTCTTCTTCCTCAACATCTTTCAGTAGATGTCCTTCTTCTTTAGTACATTTTGCCTTGTTGTCCCTCTGTAACTCTTATCCTAGAGTTATCCTTGTCTCATCATCTTGTTTGACGATATCTTTAAAAGGTTTCTTTTCTCCTGCAATACCTCCCTGTGGTATCACTTGATGCTTCAACCATCATATCTTCTTGCTATTCCAAGTTCTCTTTATGACTCAGAAATCCTTCGATGGTCTCCTCTTCAATCTCCTCAAGCCCTTCACTTGGCTGCTTGATATCTTTCTCCAACTGTATATGAGAGCTATCTATCTCATCTTCTTTCATAACATAATTTATATTATGCTTGTCTTCTTCCTTGTTTATGACAATATCAGCAAATTTTCCTTCTTTACATGTTTCACTTGCAAACATACATAAATGATCAGATTTAAAACCATGTGACCCTTTGGCCTCACTTGAAGGTTCAATCTTCAAGTCTTCATCTTCACTCTCTCCCTGTTTTGGTTCTCAGATGGACTCTTCCATTCCCAAATCAACTTCCTTGAGTTTTTCCAGCCACTTCACTTGCTTTTGTTGTAGCCTTCTCTACATCTCATGCAATTCCACTGGCTTCTTCCTCAAGACCCAACCTAGTCTCTGGCTTTCCTAAAGTATTCTCCTTAATACATTGAGTTGTTCTTTTAACTCTGCAATATCTTTGTCAATTTACCCTTGACTCATCCTCTTGCCATCTGCTTTGGCATCCTTTTTCTTCTCACATATTATGTTCTGGCTTCTTTCTAAATCTCTTCTATGAATATCAGTAGTCATCTTCTTCTTCTCTATCTTCATGAGCTCCTCACTCATCTACAAAAAGCCTCTACAACAATTAGTCATCATTGCTGCAATCTTACCTCACTAAGCTCTCCTCGCTCAGTCTTTTTATAAGCATGTTCCTCTATCTGGATCCTCCTTTTAAGAAATACCTTTGCTCCTTCTAGGCTTTTGCAATCTCTCACTTTCCCTTTTGAGAACACTTCAACTATCCTCCTTATCCAATCTCGGGTTGGATTCTTCAGGTTCACTGCCACTTTTCCTTTAGAGTATTTTCCTTACTCTGCCTTCAAGAACACATCTAGTTCTCCTCTCACAAATTCTCTTGTTGTCACCTGTGCATTAGTATAAAAACACGCATTCTCAATTTAAAACAGAACACATTACCTCACCTTCAAGATCTCAACATGATCTTGCTTCACCCATTCTTCTGCACTTTGAATGGATTGTCCTCTATTTTGTCTCCAAGTCCTCTTTCCTTCAGAACTTATATTAACCAATATTGCTTTCTCTTTCCTTCAAGGAATCCTCTATTCATGTATACTCCAAGCCTCTACTAGAACTGCTATAGTCTTCAAGAACTTCAAAATTTCTCTTTACAGTCTTATGTTATAGTCTCTATCATTCATCCATTAAGTTATGCATATTACCTTCTTCTGTGTGCAACCTCTTTTTCATAGGAAATATTCCCCATTCTGATTTCAATTCTACTTTGGTACCACTAGTGATGTAGGTTTACCCCCACACATACCAACAGTATGCATAAAAATGCATAAACACAACTTTCCCAGTTATTTGACTCTCAAAGGAGTCAAATATTCAAATAATACAATTGTTAAGGCCCTCTTTATCCACAGTTCCTTTCCTATTGGAAATAATCACTCTGTAAAAACCTCATATCGAGACTCTTTCATTAAATCCTTCCTATCAGGACTTTAAACCTCTTCATAGCCTTTATAAACCCTTCGTTAACCCTTAAAATTGCATATATAACCTTTTCCTTCCTTACCTTTGGTTACATATGTTTTTAACATATAAATATCTTATCAGTGCTCTTTTCCTTCATACATCATTTATAAAGGAAAACCATGCACAAAACGTATCTTTCTGCCTTTCGTATCATAACTACATGTTTCCTAATGCTACACCTTTACCGCAATCAGGTATTGGCCTTTCGCAGTTCAAATTAGACCATACTCCTTCCGCTTCCTGATATGTGATTTTTCCTTTGGAACCGTCCCACATCACTTTAACATAAATACAAAGGAATAACAGAAAAAACCCGCTCCGGACCACATAACCGGACTTCAAATATTATTAACCCGCATTCAGAACTTCATTGGGTCTGGCTCTCACTTCAAACCTTTATCGTGGCATTCCAATTCAATATCCATCTTCCATCTCATTCACTGATCCAATGGCTATTGGCACATCATTGATCAGCCTATCAGCGTTCCATTGCACTGTCCCTTGACTACTTCAAAGTGCCAATATGCAATTAGTGATTAGATTTGGGCCGTCGATCTAGACTCTTGATCCAACGATCTAGGATCCATCGCAGTATCACAATCGATCTCTCTATATTCGGACCCTTTCCACTTCAAAGCGTCGACCCAATCAGTCCTTACGGACCTAATATGGTATAGATCCTTGCCTATAAATGCTTCATGTCTGGATTCCAAATCCGACTATGTTTTGCACTTGTTTTTTAGTGTAAGTCGAGGTTTTGACTTGCGGTACATTGTTTGAGATATTTAGGATAATTCTATAGTTTTAGAAGACTTATTTTTATCTTATGAAAAACTATTAGTGGTTAAGTCCAAGATGGACCTTCCCTAAAAGCCTCATAAATATCCTTAAGAGAAAATAATAAAGAGGAACATATTAACATAATGGGATATAGAATATGGTAAACATATTGTTAGATAAAAATACTAATTAGGGTAAAACAAAGCACAACGGGAGAGAAATGTGTGCTTTAAGGAGAAATAAAAGAATATTTTTTGAAAAAAACTAAAACAAAAAGGCCTAGGCAAAAGGCTGACAGACCTTAAAGAAAGATACCACTAAAAATATGTTAGGAAAAAACCACCAAAGATTCAATGAGGTTATCGATTCCAGTGGCAAGTAGATCTTATCTCGGTGGGGAACTATTGGAGATAATTCACTGTTGGCTTTAATATGCTCGATTCCTAAATAATTCCAAGGCATGAACTATAATTAGATGAAATTATGTCTATATTTTTCTATTGATTTCGAAATCATCTAAAGATATGGGATGTTAGAATAGGCCGTAAGTTTCATGTCTCTAATTTTTTGTATGTGTTACAGAAATGCATGTATGATCTATTAATTTATCTAAAAGAAAATTTCAGATAAATAGGTCATGTACAGGTATATATAAGGAATGAGCGGGTTAGAAAATAATTATATATATCCATGCATATGGGAAATAAATTGAAATATATATGTGACTAAAATAATTTATATTAGATAAAACAATGAGTTATTGAAATCTAAATTCATCATAAACTAGAGAAAAAATGTTGGACATAAATGCCATGAGTTTGAATTTGATTGAAATTATTATGGGAGAGAAATTTAGTAATTTTCAAACAACACCACTGGGAAAGAAAGACTGGTGTAACCCCCAAAAAAAATACAACATGCACTTGATATAATATTTTATCATTTGATGATGAGAGGTTTGGTGCTCTCTGAGTACTTGCAAAAGTATTATAACTAAAGTGTCATCTGGCATTGCATAAATAATTGGTAATGAAAAATATTTCATTGGATAATCATCATTGATTCTATTTATTAAACATAAAAACCTTTCATTATGAACATAATTGATTAAATTTTGTTTTGTTATTTTGATTAATATATTATAAGTAAAATTTAAAGTTCCAACAAGAGAAGAACACCGAGGACAATGGTCTCTTTAAGGGGGGAGTTTTTAATATCCCTCTCCTAAGCTACCATAAAAACTCTCGTAAAATGTGGGTTGTTGAATAATTAGATATTATTAATTATTATATTGATATTACTTGAAGAATATTCTTCTAATTATCAATTATAAAAACATTACGAAAATTGATTCTTAATTCTTTTATTTAGAACAATTTATATTCTTTTATCTAGATAAATTATATTTCCAAGTTGTTATATTTTATGATTTTTAGAAATAATTAGTAATATTTTTAGAAAAGCTATGGATAAGTGATATTTTGTTCATAAGGAAAATGAAATATAACTTGAAAAGAAAATCATGTGATATTTATGGATTATTTATTGATTGATTGTAGAATTTAGAAAAATATGATTTATGGAGTGATTTATGGATAATTTATGAAGTGATTTTAGGATTTAGGAAAAATATAATTTATGGGTGATTTATGGAATGCTTTTAGGATTTAGAAAAGCTATTGGATTTTCTCAATTCTACTTATTGTAAGCCTACAGGAAAATATGTGAACTAATGAAATAATACATGTGGAATGTAGCCAAGAGAGAAAGAGGGATTCCAAGCATGCATGAGAGGATAAGTAACTATGTTATTTGAAAATTAGTGTGTATCCATATGGTGCATGAACAAATAAGAATCAAATTTATTTGCTTCAATAAAATTGAAATCATAAAGAGTTGAGATTATTGTATTGGTAAACCTCTATGGAAAATCATACATAGAGGAGTAAGTGTTTTTCTTATTGAATTCTTAAAATATTTCAGGTGCATTGAATTCTTAAAATATTTTCATGGAAAAATGATTGTGTGAATTGCATGATTTATTTAAAATGGGTTGCAAATATGTCTCAGTATATCCAAAACTGTGATAGATGTGTAAAAAATGAAATAAGTTTTTATAAATGAGCCTGTTATAGTGAGAAGCCTCTTTCATATTTGAAAAATTCATTTCAAACTTTTCAAAGACTCTGTCCAAATTTTATGGCAAAAACATAAAATTATGTAATATTTAAATCTAGAAATAATTGGGTGCGAAGATTCATTCGAATATTCCTAACCATGACATCTGTGTAAAAACTGAGCATTGCCATTTGATTTGTCAGCGCAATAAGAATAATTGTTATGTACATATAGAGATAAATATTTTGTTAATGTTCTTGAAAATAAAGAAATTAATTCCATGAACAAACAAATAGCTATTAAGCTTGATATTTTTTAAAAATAATAGGTTATTCGCATGCATAAAAATAGAACAATTAATTTGATATTTCTTGAAAAGAAGTAAGTTATTCACATGCACAAAAATAAAAAAATTATGTTAGTAATTCTTTAAAAGGAATTAAATTATTTCATTTAGAAGATTATGTTAGTGTTATGTTGGAAAGATGATACTTGATATTGATTTGCTTTCTACTAATGCATGCATAGTGATGTTAGATAATATATTTCATTATATTATGTTTATGGTATATGCATGCACACGCATAAATGTCGAAGTGTCACTAATAAATATTGATTATTGTTTAATTAATATTTTATGTTTTATGTGTTCATGATATTATATGTCCTAATGGCAGAAACGACAAGAAAGGATGGTGACTTGTGCAAAGGATAATTCACATTAAACCTTTTGGAAGATAAATATTTGTGGGTCCTTGCAGATTTAGGAATGGCAACTATCGAATGGTCCACTGATGGGGAGAACCAGGTTGCCAAGACTTAATGTTCATGGCTTCATGGGTAAATGACATCACGACGTTTGTAATACCCTATACCTATTTATTCTTCAATTTAGATGATAATTCTTTATACTACTTCAAAACGATGGTTAAGGGATGGAATCCCTTACAAGTCATTAAGTGAGGGGTGAACACCCTCATGAGCATTTAATGATAAAATTAAATGTTTGCTTGTTTTCACCCTATAGGATTTTTAGGGTATATCAGTGTTTAATGGTGTGATTTCTTGGTGTGTCTTCCTTACATGATGTGATAATTATATTATAAAGAATGTGATTAAAAAAAAGTTGAAATAATTATGGAATTGATGCAATGCTAAATTCAGAAGTTTAATTTAATTTGCTACAATAATGGTAGTAAATGGTTGTGTAACTCACAAGGTTTTTGATAAATATTTCTCTATGTAATGATGATGGTTATTCTAATGGTCGTGGACGAAATATATAAAGTAATTTAGAAAGTCACACATTGCTAAATGTTAAAAAAAATTCCTAACTCCATGAATTTTTCTGCGAGGTTACGAGGGGATGTTATAGTGGTAAAGGCAATCTAGTGAGTGAAGTATGTCTCCCTAATGCTCATATCTATCCATCAATGTATGAACCATGAGGATTCCATTTTCCAATAAAACTCTATAGTTTGCATATATTGAGTGAATTGATCCCTGGTATGCCTAATATAAGGCATCTAATGAACTCATTAAACTGGGAAATTCGTGTTTGGGAGGGATGCTCTATGCATCAGAGGTATAGGTCTTAGCTTGAATAATTTCCTCCATGAAAGAGCTTTGGATCAACTCTCGTAATTTCCAATAAGATCCCTCCAATAAATCATGCATGCAAGATTCCCCCCATTGGGTACAATCCCAATAATACACAAAACCTCTCTTAAATCATGTCCACTAGCATGCAATTAGACCTAGAAATAGTTAATTCACCAACATTAGCTGAAACGGTGATTGAAGATTACTAGAAAAGTTATGACTGTAGAGTACTTTCAACACTAAATAACCCAAAAATTTAGTACCAAACAAAGAGTATCCTAGAGTGTTCGACCACCAAAACCCCACTAAAAGTGGTTTAATAAGAAACTTGTTAACATACGTCATCTAGTCCACTAGTCACCACCTAAACATAGTAATAATATGAAAAACTTAGGTACTTCATGGATACTCCCAAAAGACAATGAAATAAAAAAATAACCAAATAAGAGATAGAAAAATGACTTAAAATAATAATTTTGGAGTGGAAGGTGAGGATGGATCGCACGTGGGGTCAACCGCAGGCGCCGCAGGTTAGCATAGGACTTGGTTAGCCTGCATACTGAAGACTCCCCGCCGCACAGCGCACGGTCACCGGTTTCGTCCCGTTCCCCTCGCTATTCTCTCGCCGACAGCTACTATCACTGTCTTTCTCCTGCCGTCGCTATTCTCTATCGCCATCCCCGATGACTGTCGTTTCCACCTCTACGAAGCTGCTCACATGATGGACGGGCACATGGAGGACCTAGTGGATTACACTGCGGATCCGCTAGCAAATAGTATTATTTTTTATAATCCCTACTTTGCGGGCACAGCTGTTCACGGTTCCTCGGTCTCTGCTCTGGCTCATAACCCTAACCCTAACCCTAGCGGTCCTTCATCTTCGGCGATCTTTGATTTCCCTCCCGGCTTGGTAGCACCTCCGTTTTCCCCTGAAACGGCTCACCTCCTGTCGTCTCTCTCGCCACAGACGCTATCCTTAGAACAGGCCTTCCCCCCTTTGAATGTTCCGCCCCCGTCTTCGAATCCTCAACCATCGGTTCCAACAGCACATTCCCCCCCGGCGATTCCCTCAGGCTGTTTCGGTACCCCGGCAGTTAATGTAAGGTCCTCAAGGCCCTCCACTTTTGCTGGTGGCTCCAGCCCTCTGGTAGACCATCCCTCCACCCCTCGCACGAAGAAGCAGAAGACAAAGTGCATAAAAGCGACGGATAAGGAAATTACGGTTCCATTCGGGGATCCGGCGGACTTCGGGGCGGCGGCCCATATGGCACGATCTGTTCTGGTAGGACATGTAAGGGGCCGAACCTTCACGGTGGACAGGTTAACAAAATGGGTAGAAGAGATATGGGGTAACCTGCTCAGAGATCTACCTGAAGTTCACATTCTCCCGCGCGGATGGTTTTCACTCCATTTCTCCAAGGAGGACTACATTGACCTCGTACTGGCTAAATTCTGGCACATTGAATCTGCTCCTGTCATGCTTAAATGATGGAGCCCCCTATTCGATCCTGAGCGAGAGCAGATTGGAGCGGGTCCTCTATGGGTTCGACTGCCAGGACTTCCCCTCCAATACTGGAGCGAAGAGGCGCTTCAGCGAATTGGGAATGCTTTGGGCACATACCTGGATCATGACAGATCATACATTGAATCCAGGCAGAGAACCCTTGCCCGTGTACTGGTGCACCTGGACACACAGGAAGGGCTTGAAAGGAAGATCACTCTTACCTGGGGGAAATTCAGCAAGATACAGATATTAGATTACGAGGGCATTCCGTTTCGGTGTTACCACTGCCATGAAGTGGGGCATCTTGCCAAGGACTGCCCACTGCTCAAAGGACCGGAATCATCTCCAAATATTTCACCCTCGGTCACGCGGGAGGCCTCTCCGATCTTCGTTTGGGCACCCCCTGATGGCATTCTAGCACAAGAGAAGGTGGCGAAAGCAAGGCGGAAGGAGCAGAGACCACCATCGCCACCCCTTACTAGGGCAAGAGCTGCGGCGGCAGCTTCAACGACTCCTGGTATGAGTCATTTCCCCGACACTCTGTCTATTGAATGCTCATCTACTATTCTGCCTGCATCTGCATCTGCAACATGCACTATGGTTCAATGTCCTCCATCTATGTCTCCTCTGAATGATTCTACCATCCCGCCTTCCATTTCTATATCCCCTACCTCTCCATCCCTATCCTCTTCCTCCAGATCATCTCATCCATACTCACTTCGCCCCCGGCCTCTGGTCTCAAGCTGTGGGGGTCTGGGCATTATACCCATAAATCTGGGGTCTCAAATTTCTCGAGGTCGTAGATCAGACCTCACTAAAGCAATTTGGAAAGCCGGAGCAGAAGTGGCATCCGGGCATCAATCCACCATTGAAGGGGTTCTTAGAGCAGCATCCACCCCGAGAGATGGTTCCCCATGAAGTGCCTATCCTTCAACTGTAGGGGTTTGGCCAGTGAACCCAGAAAACTAGCCATCCGAAGATTATTTGAATCTGAACAACCTGACATCATTCTCCTCCAGGAAACCCTGGGGCCTGCAGAGACCATTGAACACTGTCTAAACTCTATCTCCCCCCGATGGAAATTTCTGGCCACTGACGCCTCGGGAAGATCGGGTGGGCTGGCTATCAGAATAAATCCTCGAACTATCAGATTAGACTCTTCCTGGGGTGGGAAGGGCTTTCATGGGGCAGACATCTTTTCGGCAGACCTTGGTAGGGTATTCAGAATTGTAAATGTGTATGGACCTTGCCAGCTCAGAGAGCCTTTTTGGAATAGCTTGTTGGATCTGTCCTTGATGAACGAGGCACACACCATCCTCGGTGGTGACCTGAATTTCTCGCTAGGATTCCGAGAATCTTGGGGCTCGATGGCCCAAGTGGACTCGATCACAGACTTCATGAGGATTGCCCTCGAACAAGCTGATTTTGTGGATGTTCCCATGCTAGAGCCCATGCCCACATGGTGCAACAGAAGGGTGGGAGAAGTTGCTTTGGCCCACAGACTTGACCTATTTCTACTAAAGGGACCTCTGATACAGGAGCTGCATCAATTTAAACAAAGGGTAGGAGCAGGAGGCCTGTCGGATCATTCCCCCATTCTATTGGAGATCCTTGGGCCCGAGGTAAAACCAAAGGAACCTTTCAAATTCAATCATACTTGGTTACAAGATCAGGATTTCCACAAACTGGTTTCGGATTTTTGGAGGACCCATCCCATTGACAGAGAAGCATCAATAGCCAGAGGTTTCTGTAAGAACCTTTCGGATTTAAAGCACATTGTCATTAACTGGGCAAGGGAGAAGAACAATAGGGATGCTACAATGCTCATATCCGTGGAAGAGGAGCTGAGCTCCATGCTTGATGACAGAAACCTGGGATTCAGAACAGCTGAAGACAAGGCTCATTTAATCGAGCTTGAAAATCAACGGGCCACAATCCTCAAACAACGGGAGGAATCCATCAGGCTACGAAGCAGGGCGATTTGGCTAAAAGCCGGAGATGAGAACACAAAATTCTTTCACAATTTTGCAAAAGGAAGAAAGGTATCAAACACCATATGGAGCCTACCTCTCCCTTGGGGGGGGGGGGGGGGTAGCGGAGACTTTCAACCAAATCTCCCAGCTGGGTACAACACATTTCCGGGGCATTTTCAGGAACCCTCCTGGAGCTAACCTGGCAGAAATCATTGAAGTAGCCTCACACTTTCCGAGATTTGTAAATGAGGAAGCCTCGGAAGATCTCTCGTCCCTGGTAACCATGGAAGAATTGGAGAGTACCCTTAAATGGTTCAAAAAGGACAAGAGTCTTGGACCGGATGGATGGACGATAGAATTTTACCTAGCATTCTTTGATTTGATCGGTCAGGACCTACTAAGTGTAATCAAGGATTGCAGGACTTCGGGATATTTATACCATGCCATAAACTCCACCTTCATTGTTCTCATCCCCAAGACGGATGCTCCTTCAACATTTGATGATTTCCGCCCCATCTCTCTATGTAATGTCCTATACAAAATCATCTCAAAAATCATTGCTAACAGGCTCAGGTCCATTCTCTCTGCTCATATCGCCCCTCATCAATTTGCTTTCCTTGAGAACAGACAGATCCATGAAGCCATCGGATCGGCTCAGGAGGCTTTTCACTCCATCTGGTCCAAACATCTCAAGAGCATCCTCCTAAAGATTGACCTTTCAAAGGCTTTTGACAGGGTTAGCTGGCTCTACATTAAGATGATACTCATCCATCTAGGGTTTCCAATTCCCTTCATTAACTAGATCATGGCCTGCATAACCACTCCTACTTTCAGCATCCTGATCAACGGATCTGCCTCCCATTTCTTTCACTTCGAAAGAGGACTGAGACAGGGCTGTCCTCTATCCTCGCTTTTGTTTCTTCTGGTAATGGAAGGATTGAGCCGCCTCATCATTTCTGCCACCAGGAATGGGACTATCCGAGGACTAAAGATATCAGATGAATGCTATCTCACTCATCTTCTCTTCGTGGATGATGTCCTCATTCTCCTGGATGGAAGCATGAGGGACTCGGCGACCTTCTCTCATATACTGGCTCTTTTTTCCCAGGAGACAGGAATGCAGGTGAACAGAGAGAAATCCACCATAACATTGACCCGTACATCGGTAAATGAAGCTCAGAGAGCCCTTCAGGCTTTTCCCTTCAACATTCATCCGATTGACAAAGGGCTCAAATATCTTGGTTTCTGGCTAAATCCCACATGCCAACGAATTGCAGACTGGACCTGGCTAATCGCAAAATTGGAGAAGCGTCTTACATGCTGGAGCTACAGGTACATTTCCAGGGCTGGTAGGTTGATCCTCATTAAATCAGTGCTAGAGGCCACCCTGTTTTTCTGGATGGCTCTTACATGGATCCCCAGACATACTCTAGCCCGCCTCCAACAAATCTGCAATAGATATCTGTGAGCAGGTAGTCAAGAAAAGAAAATGTTTGCTTGGATTGGATGGCAGAAGATTGCCATTCCGAAAAAATGGGGAGGTTGGGGACTCAAACAACTCCCACTCTTTGCACAAGCACTGGCTACGAAGATGAGTTGGGCTCTGATCACAAGCCAAAATTTGTGGACCAGGCTATCATATCATAAGTACATATGGCCCCTTGACATCATGGATTGGATTAGGCTTCCTACTTGGAACAGCTCTGGGACTTCATCTTTTTGGAAAGCCATTATATATTCAATGCCCATGATAAGGGATAATTTGGCTTGGTGGATCAAATATGGTGCTCAAGCAAGGATTGGTATTGACCCCTGGGCTGGAAGTGGGGGAAGGCATCAACTTCCGCAAGATCTAGTAGAGTATCTGCTCTCTCGTAACATCAAAGTTATCGCGCACATTGCGGATCAAGAGGCCTCTGATATTTTTCATCAGGCTTGGTACTCTCCACAGCAAATAAACCTTCCCACACAGTGGCATCAAGCTTGGAATTCCTTCAGGGAGGCACTGACGGAATCGCACACTAGAATTACCGAAGGAAGTGACGAACTGATTTGGAGTCCATCGGATGCAGGTTTCTACACTCCAAAGGCGGGGTACACCCTTCTCATTAGCCATAGGGAACCTGACAACTTAATGGACTGGTGGCAATCTATATGGAAATTATCCACCACCCTGCGTTCCAAGCTATTTTTTTGGTGCGTACTCCGGAACAAGGTACCTACTGGAGACAACCTTCAACGCAGAGCACAACAGGGTCCAACTTGGTGCGTCTTGTGCAAAGCGGAGTCAGAATCCACAGATCATCTGTTCCTTCACTGCAGTATCGGGGTTGCATTGTGGAATAATATAAAAATCTCCTTATCCTACAATGGGCTATGGTATGGCCAAAACATCACGGAGGCATGGTCGGATTGGTGCACCAGGCACAAAGGCTCGAAACTGATAAATCTTCCGGCCATAGTGATATGGCATTTATGGAAGGCAACGAACCTCATAATCTTCCAGGATAAACCTATGCATTGGCACCAGGCCGAAGGCCGCATCATTGTGGCTTTTAACGACCTTCCAGAACCTCCACCTGCTCCCATCCGCTGCATACACCCGCCCCCCATCATTGATCGGTCTATCCCATGGGCTTTTTTCGATGGCGCAGCGAACCAGCAAGGCTGTGGGGGTGCAATCATCATCCACAAATCATACCAGCACCATTACAAAATCAAAGCGGGTTTGGGCATGGGTTCAAACAATTTTGCTGAGCTGATTACCCTCAAAAACCTCCTTCATTTTGCTTTGGGTCACAACGTATCTAGCATCAACATATTTGGGGATTCAAAAATCATTATTAATTGGTTCAACAACAATTCAATCTGTCATATTCACACACTCAGCATTATTCTGCATGAGATCCAGGACTTCAAAGCAACATTTAACTTAATCTCATGTTCTCACATCTACAGGGAGCACAACGAAGGTGCTGACAGATTATCCAAGGAGGCCGCGCTGATGGATCGAGGCGTTTGGGAAATTACGGAAGTAAATGGCCAGTAGGAACATAAATACTACCACCGTCCCTATATAGATCAGGGATATCAGCTAGCTGCAGAGCATTAACAGCATGAAAATTTATGAATGTTTATAGCAGTATTTATGTATTTACTCTTTATAGAACAATCTGAAGAGTTTTTAGCGAGCCAAATGTGGATTTTTTGTAAATTTTTTTACAAATATTAGATGACCCTGCGTGGAACATCTAAGTTTTTGAACTCACTTTTTGCATATGACATAGGTTTCACTGTAGGCACAGTGAACCTAGCATAATCATAGTGATATCAATGTAATTTAGTAATCATAAATGAAAGTTACAGATTTTTCCAGTGGAAAAAAAAAAGAGATAGCAATGTATTTGGGGACAACACTTAAAGGTGAAAAGAGAGCTCCAAACGAGACCCCAACAGAAACATGATAGGACTTAGCTCACCAAGCATCATGTTCCTTCCACAAAATAAAAATACACAACACTACTTCCCTCCAACAACTATTATAATGTTGAAATTTGTTGAAAATAGGTGAGGGATGCCACCTACAATAAAACACATGTATTACTGCACTTGGGGAGGGGAAAACATAAAAAAACACCAAACCTTGTCATAATTATGAAAATTCCAACGTCGAGGCTTACATTAATAATACATAAAAACTATCCCATTGTAGAAGAGTGGAAACAAACTTGAGAGCCATATACAACATGCACAATGGCAAGGAAATAGAGTCACAACTTACATCTCCTCTCCACTTGGATCATAAATAAAGTTGTGATCATTTGTTGCACTATCTAGTCTTTAACATACTTGTGATAGGGGGAAACAAAAATACTAAGGTTAGGGAATAGAAACAAACTGGATTTACCCACCAATTGGTTCTTCTCCTTCTCATTGGGAGAGAAGGTTGTGCCCCTATACTTGAAACCTATTAGGCAAGCAACCAAAAAAACCATGACAGTTGAAACAAAATACCAAAAACATGCAACAACCAAAGTGATGGAGTGAGAGGTGACACCGCCTTAGAGTTCTCCTCCAACATTCTCACCCATAAGCCCACTCTAACCACTAGTAGGTGGTTATCCTTCACAACAACCTACCTACCTAGTGCAAATTGAACACTATCATCCCCTTGCTAGAAATTTATCAAATTGATTGCCATAATTTTCCTTACTATGATCTCACGAACCATTTGTAGTCTAACTTATACTCTTTGTCACTGATAACATTAACTCGCACACAATCACCATTCAAGGCATGGATCAATCACATTAAAATTCACCAAGGAAGAGTGTCACATCCCACGACATATGTTAGTCACCCTATTTATGGAATTTGGAAAGAAATACTAATTTTATAAATAAATAACTTTATAATTGGAAAAAAAAAGAAAAGGAAAGGTGATAACCAAATTATTTACAATAATTTAATGTTTATGAAAATATCTACATAATTGCACCTGGAGAGGGGAGCTAGGGTTTCGTCGAAGGTCCGGATGCCCGATAGAAGATATGCACAATAGGTTTCAGACAAGGAAAGGAGGCACGCAGGGTAGGGAGGGTCCTGAGCATCAGGGCAAGCTCAGAAGAGTGGACCTCTCTAAATCATTTCTCACTGGAGATCAACAAATCAATAACCAGATTACGGGTGCTGACTCGAAGTGATGGGGACGGAGCAAGGGAGGGGAGAGATCCCCTCCTTCAAAGAGGTAATAACAGGGGAAACAAGGAAGGAAAGACAGAGTGACGGAGAGCGAACCAATGAAGGAGAAACTTCAGAAGCTGGAGCACAAAGGAGATTAGGAATTCAAAGCAAATGCCTACCAAGGACAACGAACAAACCCAGGTTTGTAATCCCGCCTAATAGATTAGAAAATTACAAAAGCCTCATGAGAGATTATGCTTTGATCTGTAAGTTCATAGGATATTGGCCAGCTGAGAAGGATCTTATGAGATGGATCCATCAGAGGTGGAAACCAAAAGGACATGTGGAAGTCAAGTTGGGAGCAAAGGGGTTTTTCACTGTCATATTTTCCAATCTAGAAGATAGGGTACGAATCTTTGAGGAAGGACCCTATTTCATGAACAACGCTGGTCTGTTCATGAGAGAATGGGTAGATTGCTACAAACCAGATAAGGAGAGGATGTTAGCTGCCCTGATATGGATAAGACTCTTTAGCCTACCATCAGAATTTTGGGAGACAGAGATCCTTAAAGGCATTGGAAATTCAATAGGTTCCTATGTTAAAGTGGCAGAATCAAAAAAGAGAGGAAAATACACCACATATGCTAGAATATGCGAATACATGAACATCACAGAGCCTCTTCCAGATACAATAGAACTAGAATATCATGATGAGATATGGCATCAACCAATCGACTACGAACATATCCCATTTCGCTACAGAAGATGCCATGAATATGGCCATTTATTTCGGGAATGCCCCATTACGCTAGCTGAAAAGGAAAGGGAAGTAGAAAAAGAAAGGAGAAATGCAACAAGGAAAACAGGGGAGGAAGAAGAGGACTTTAGAGAAGTTCAAAGAAGGAGAAGAAGAGGAAGTAAAAATATGCCGATGGGTAAACAAAAAGAAACCCAGAAAACAGAATCACTAAACAAGTTTAAAGTCCTACAGGAAGAAGGTTTGGAGACAGAGGCAAGCGAGGAAGAAGAAATAGAAGGAATGGAGGTAATAAATGAAAATACAAACAAAGAGACAGATAACACGAATAATGATCAGATGGTAGAAATCCTAAGTGAAACCCAAGAGGATCAAGGAGAAATGGAGATAGACTCACATAAACCAAAAGGAGAAGAAGAAGAACAAGTAATGGTGAAACTTCTACAGTAATGGAAAAGGCTTGATGAAAGATTCATCCCAGAAGAACAAAAACAGAGATACAAAGAAGCATTTCAAAGATATAAGGAAAAAAAGAGACTAATAGAAGAGAAGGAAAGTCAAAAAACGGAGAAACAAGAAACGCAAAGCATAGGAGCGGGCAGCACTGGCAAGGGAGGTAAAAAAAGAGGGAGAAGAACAATGAGTGAAATGATACAAGAAGTGGGCGAGATGCTTGTCAACTGAGGAAGAGTGATACCTCTCTCAGAGGTATTCCAATCCCCCCCAAAACTGTTAATATGATTATTACAAGATGGAACATAAGAGGCCTCAACAGTAGAGGCAAACAAAGGTATTTGAATGAGAGATTGAAAAAAGAAAAACCCAGTATAATGATAGTACAAGAAACAAAAATAAGTACTGTGAAAATGAGAGAAATTCTGAATAGAAACAGGAATAGATATGAAATGATGGGATAGGATGTGATAGGAAGCGCAGGAGGTCTGGTAATTATCTGGAATCCAGAGGAAATACAATTCAGTAATTGGATGACGTTTCCAAGAATTTTAACAGGAACAGCAAGCATAGTAGGAACGACGGAGGAGGTTATTATAACAGGGGTGTATGGACCACATATTCAGAGCGAAAAGGAAAATTTTTTGCAAAATCTAAAAGATTTGAGATGCCTAATACCAGGAAAACAGTGGATCGTAGGAGGGGATTTTAATCTGATTAAAGCCTCAGGCGAAAAAAGAGGAGGAACAAGGAGAATGGATAAGGCAATGGAGTAGTTTGGAGATCTCATAAGGGAACAAAAATTGATCGATATTCAAACCATCAATGGAAATCATACGTGGAATAATCGAAGAGGAGGAGCTAACCAAATAGCCTCTCGCCTTGATAGATTCTTAATCTCAGAACAAATAATGATGAAGGATGTATTCATAGAAGCCACCATCATCCCGGTAGCAGGATCGGACCATTGGCCGATTAAATTAGAAATAGACTTAAAACAAAGGCCTCCCAACAAACCCTTCAGTTTCGAAGCCTTTTGGCTAAGAAATGAAGGACTGATGGAGAAGCTAGAAGAATGGTGGAGGACGAGTGATCAAAGAGGAAAAAATAAGATGCACACCTTTCAACTCAAACTGAAGGAAATGAAGAATAAGATAAAGAAATGGAATAAAGAAGAATTTGGTAACATTATAGAAGAAAAAAAGAGACTAGAACAGAGAATGAAAGAGCTTCAGCAGATAGACATCTTAGAAGGCATACAGGAGGAGAGAACAAAAGAAGAAGGTATGATATTGAACCAGCTAGAAGAAAGAACGAAACAAGAAGAGATTTTATGGAAACAGAAATCAAGGGTTCAGTGGCTTAGAGAGGGAGAGAGGAATACTAAGTTTTTCCATAAAGCAATGGTACAGCATAGACAAAGAAACAGAATATTCTCAATAAAAAACCAAGAATGTCAAAGAGTTCTACAACACGAAAAAATTGAAAAAGTGCTGGTCAATCACTTCAAAAACATACTGAGGGAACTGCAAGCTAATAGATCAGATGTCATAGCAAAGATAAGCAGGGAAATTCCAAATGTAGTGACATGAGATCAAAATCTGGCACTCATGAGGAAAATTACGATGGAAGAAGTGGAGGATATTGTCAGAAACATGAAAAGGAACAAAGCTCCTGGACCGGATGGGTATACAGTAAAATTCTTCCAAGCTGGGTGGCATTTTATTGCAGCAGATGTTCTGGAAGTTGTAGAGGAGGCCAGAATAAATCAAAGAATATGGCCAGGAATAAACTCAACCCTTCTCACCCTTATTCCTAAAACTAGTCAGGCAGATCAAGCTGAAGGCTTTTTCCCCATAGCCCTCTGTAACATCATCGACAAGATAGTGGCATTGGTAGTAGCTTAGAGATTAAAATTGATCCTGCCAAGTATTATCTCCCCAGAGCAAACTGGGTTTGTTGAAGGAAGGCAGATCTTGGATGGGCTAGTGGTGGCTCAGGAAGTAATCGACACACTGAAAACGAAAAAAGAAAAAGGCATGCTGATTAAACTAGACCTCTCAAAAGCCTATGATAAGCTAAGTTGGAAGTACCTAGAAATGATCCTTAAAGCTTTTGGATTCTATGATAGGTGGGTGAATTGGGTCCTGAGCATGATCTCTACTCTGAATTTCTCTATTCTGTTGAATGGAGCGCCAACAACAACATTCAATGCAACAAGAGGCCTCAGACAAGGGGACCCCTTATCCCCCTTTCTCTTCATAATAGCACCAGAAGGATTAGGAAGATACTTTAAAAAATAATTAAGAGAAAGGAAAATACAAGGCCTCAGATTATGGGGAAATCAAACCACAGTCACCCACCAACAGTTCGTGGACGACATAATGATATATTGCAAAGCAACCTTGAAAGAAGTGAAAAGAATAAAGAAAATTCTAGAGATATTTATGGAAGGATCAGGGATGGAGGTTAATAATGAGAAATCCAGAACTTTTTTCTTTAACACAGTGGAACCTATTAAGAATCATCTAACCAGGGTCCTGGGATATCGGAAAGGGGATCTCCCTACCAAATATTTAGGAACTATGTTAGACTCATCTACCCTCAAAATAGGAAATTGGAAGAATATCCTTGAGAAGATCATGAAAAGGTTGGAAAACTGGACTTTCCATGCTCTGAAACTAGCAGCAAGGGTAGTGCTGCTCAAAGCCACTATACAGGAAATTCCGATATATCCATTATCCGTGATGGCTGCCCCTCAGGGAATTTGTAATAAACTTTTAGAGATTTACAGAAAATTTCTATGGGGGGGACAAAAGCAACAAAAGAAGTGGGCCCTCTGTTCATGGAACAATCTAACTAGACCAAAGGAAAAAGGTGGCTTAGGCCCCAGAGACCCATGGACATTAAATCAAGTACTCGCTGCCAAATTAAGATGGAGATGGATACAAGGGGGGCCGGATCTATGGAAAGAAATCTGGACTACAAAATATAATATGCCTCTCACCCCTGAAGAAATTCTAAGGGAACAAGATATGCCTCGGGGATCGGATATATGGAACCTATCCATTCAAAGCAGGGACTTAATTGACAGACAAATATTTTGGGAAATAACAGGAGGTCAGATAGCGAGATTTTGGGATGAAGCCTGGCCGCAAAGGGAGAAAATGCTGAACCTACAAGGTATGCAAGAAATCTACAGAACATGTTTGGATAGGAACCTCATTACGGTTAAAGATTACTGGACTGAAGAACCGGGAAATGAGGAATGGCGAGAATGGAAACCACTAGAGGAATGGAAAAGGAATGCAACATAAGATCAAAAAACAACATTCAGAAAGGAAATAGACTCTAGGAAGATAAAAAAGAGAGAAGGCAGAGACATCCTCCGATGGGGCAAAGAAACGAAAGGGATATTTTCCATAAAGGAAGCTTACAAAGTTAAAACCCAGCAAGATCGGGGGGAGGAAGAACAAAAGTGGAAAAGGATATGGAGAACAAAATGGTGGCCGAAGATTAAATTGTTTGCATGGTTGGTAGGAAGAAAGCGGATTTTAACATGGGACAGAATTCAAAAAAGAGGCTTCTCTGGCCCAGCAAGATGTTGTCTCTGTTATTCAAATGAAGAAGATCAGGAACACCTGCTTAATGGATGCAGCGTGGCCCAATTCCAGTGGGAAAAAATGAAAAATCTTTTCTCGACAACAGAAAGAAACCCGCATGACATAATTCAAACCCTAAGCAACTGGGGAGAAGGAATGTTTCAAAGCAAAATAGTTAGAAGAGCGTGGAGCATAACAGCAGGCTTCAATGTTTGGAATCTGTGGAAGGAACGAAATAGCCGAATATTTAAAGGGAAGTCCTCAGGTCCGGAGGAAGTATGGAAGAGAACGCTAAGACAAATTAAAGAGTCAATCCTAGCGGAGAATTGGGCAGATGAGGATTGGAAAACATGAGAAGCTGAAATACAGATTTTAAATAAGTTGAATGTAGAACAGGGGATGATCTACCATCAAAAAACAAAGCAGAACCAATCAATAGCAAATCAAAGTCATGCAGTTTATCGAAAGCCTCGAGAAGGGTTTATTAAGCTCAATTTCGATGGAGCTGCTAAAGGGAATCCTGGACCAGCGGGTTTTGGCGGAATATTCAGAAATGGACAAGGGGAAACAGAGTGGATCTATGCTGAACATGGAGGAACAATGACCAATAACGAGGCAGAATTTACGGCTGTATATCAGGGCCTTAAAATTGCCAGAAGAAATGGTTACAGGAAGATAGAAATTGAAGGAGATTCCACCTTGGTTATTGATACGATAAGGAAGTTAATCCAAGGAAAGAAATGGGAGAAGGTAGTAAAAAGCTGGAGAAGTGCAAGCATAGTCCGAGATATAGAGGAAATGTTGACAGGAATTGATTACAAGATCACTTCGCATGTAAGAAGAGAGGGCAATAAACCCGCTGACTGCCTGGCGAATTGGGGAAGCAAAGAACCATTGGAACGAATCGACGACAGCTGGACTAATCAGGTAACACTGGCAAGATGGGATGGGCTAAAACAGCTCATTAGTAATGATAATCATGACACAGAACAAGGATAATTACAATTCCGCGTGGAGCGGGAGAAGGAGAATAAGGCATGATCAGGCGGCAATAAGGAGAGGACAGAAGGGTGGCGCCCTTAACTTCCTGACATCGGTAATTAATGATTTCTCAGTGAGACAGGGACGTGGCCCAAAACAAAAGCGATTATCAATACCAAAGCCATCATACATAGTAAAAGTGGCATTCGAAAGGGGTAGCAATCCCATCATAAGAGCAAAGGTGGTGAGGAAGTTATAAGGAAGAACACTGGAAGAATGACAGGCAACAAAAATACGAAGAAGGTGGTGAGAGAAGAGGCAACTTGGAAGAGAACCCCTAACCAGCGCCTAAAACGTTCGAAAATGGGTGAACGAAGAGATAAGACTATCCAAAAGGAGAAGGACGCGGCTGAGGGCAGGCACTTCGAATGGGACAGGGTCAAAATGGAAATAGAAAGTTCAGAGGAGTTGGAATACAGACAGGATGAAGAACTCAGAGGCAAGCGGTTCCAAACTGGGCAGAGCAGTAGAGGCTCGAAGCAAGTTAGGGAGGGAGGAGGTCGAAAGCAGCAGGAGCAGAGAGGAAGAGGGCGCCCCCATCAAGCCACCAATAATGCGGAGGGTAACAGGACGCAGAAAAGGCGTAAAAGAAGGAACAGGTCGATCGGTAGGGCTGTGCACGAGGCTGAACAAGCCTATAATCTAGATTCCAATGAAAATATAAGGAACATCATCGACGCCATGGAGGAGAAGGTGTTAGAGGAACCCTCTGACCCGAAAATGGATGATTGGTCCTTGCAGCTGCCGGACGCTGGCCACACGCGAGGCAGACTCACTCTGTATCACCGCGCTCTACATACTTACTGGGTTCTAAAACACCTCCTGGCCAAGGCCATGGAGTAGGTCGCGGCCGAGATGGTGGAGATGGCGCAAGATACAACGGCTGCAAAAAAGGAAGTTGCAAATGTGGAGGAGTTGGTGAGGCTACATAACGAGCACTTCAAGGAAATTAAGGCAATGTTGATGGAGCTGAGGAAAGACAGCGTCAGCAACAAAATCGACTGAGGGTATGCAGCGAAGTGAAAGGCCGGTTCTTCGTTTCTTTTTCCTTTTCGAAAGTCAATACTCTATTTTTTTGGAACAATATCTGGTTTGCCCTAGCGGCAGTAGCTCAGGGGGTTGGTCTAGTAGGACTGAGCAAAATCTAGTTTTTCGGGGTAAATTTGGGGGAAGAGGTCTTTTTGTTTCTTATCAGTTTGACAATATCCAGTTTGATAACTTTACTAACTATTGGAAGTATAGGATCCAACAGATCTGGTTTCCCTACGGGGCAGATTGAGGATCCTAAGTTTTGTACTTTTATAAATGTTTGTAGATAATAGAAATACCGCAGTTTAGAAAAAAAAAATAAAAAATATCTACATAATTAACAAGATAAAAGTCATCATTTATTACATTATTATGATTTATCACTAACCTAGATCCATTTTAACTCTGGATCTACCAAACTCTCAAATGGATCAAATATTTGTTCATTTTAAAAGAGGCTTGTATCTCAATTTTTTGATCTTTGTGGGTGCTTCATGGATTTGGAGCTAAGATGGATCTAGGATGGTTGTAAAAATTGGTTGTAGTCTAACTAATAGTGAAAAGAGCTTTTCAGCTAGAATCCAACATTAGAATTTCTAACAAGGTTGTGATTCCTTCTTGTTTAGAATTGAATGCATCAATGCATTTTTCACTATGAAAAACCCAGAGTTTATCTTCACAAATTAGAAAACTTACACATTTCATTTTCAAAAAATTGTACTCAGACAAAATACTTCCAAATGAACCATTTTATCTTGTACTTACACTACCTAAAATATTATTAAATTACAAAAAAAAATATTTTTATTAAAATAAATATTATATATAAACATCACTTACCCTAAAAATTACTAAACTATACATTTTTAACAGTAGTTTTCCATACAAGTGTGATTTTCATAGTCTCATTATAGCTTATATATCACTATTTAAGTAGAACTAATTTATGAAACTGAAATTTAATTATTATTTCTTTCCTATAAATATTTTTCTTTGATTTAAAATGGTTACAAACCTACAATACACCTATAGCCTCTCTTCTATATTACCATACTGAGCACTCTCGTAATTATATTATTAGTATTTTATCCTCTAGTTCTAATAAACTCATATTTCTAATAAGCATTTTCATAGTCAAGAGTGTTTGATACTCATATTTCTAATAGGCATTTTCATAGTCAAGAGTGTTTTTTTCTTTATTTTTAATATATATGATTAAAATTTAAAAAAATAAAACATCTTATCAAAAATATCATTTTCATTATCACAATTTTTTTTCTGAAAAATTATGAGGTTTATTTTAATAGTGTATGAGGTTTTTTTTAAATAAAGTACCAACTCTGTTTAATTATTTAATTACTAAATCTATCATAACATACATAATCTACACTACTGTTTTGAACTTATAACTTCTTTAAAAAAACACATATTCTTAACCTATTGGAACTATATAAACTAAAATGTAATAAATTAAAATATAAACAACAAAATATCATATTCAAATGTTAATAATAAGTCACTCAAATTTAATGAATGTACAGAAATGCCACACATAAAAGTGTTTTAGCAGCTAATCATAAATATATAAATAAAATGTTTCACAGACATTAAAAAAAACTTAGACAATTATTTTATTAAGGAATAATAAATACAATGACGTAAAAGTATGATTCAAAAGTTGATAATCTGCTAAAATTGATAACAATCATGGGCTGGCTTAGACCCTCAATGCCGTCGAAATGCTGTTATGGTTTTCGTCATATTATTTTCGTTATATTACTGAATGTTTCGAGTATATTTCAGATTTTAAAATATGGTGGTTGCTCCGATCCCATTATTTGCTAGTGGAGTTGTTTCATATGTTGAGATTACTCGTAAGATGAATTATACTAATTGGTTCGAAAAGCGTCCACAATAATCTTTTTATGTGATTTACGCTGAAGCTTTTTTTACAAATATAATAGATCACAGAAAGCTCAATTCTACTACAGGTAAGATGTTATATGTTTAAATCAGATTACACACATTTGATATAATGTATTTTAATTCAGTTTAATGGTTTTGTGTTATTTCTTTATTTTAAGTTTA